>ML438440.1:8085-30504 GCA_005239525.1 Nicotiana knightiana | reverse complement strand
AGAGTCTGAGCTAGCTCCTTGACGAGTACCTTGTAGTGATCTATATTGGCACTGTTAAATAGGGAAGCGGTGTCTGCTAGTTAGTAAATATGCTAAAAGCAAACTGCAAGTGCTAAAGCAAGTTTTCTTCATACAAGCTTTAACTTGTACAAGAGGGACGAGGTCAAAATAACACTATGTCAAGGTACAAGGTTTCTACCTAGGAGTCACATGACCAAAGAAGTAGACCATAGGCATTTCAAGTGGAATTCCTTCAACTGGGTCAATAGGCAACTCAATTGGCGTAGCAGCAACACATCCTGGAATAGTTATCGATCCTTGACCTATGTCCAAATCCACAAAAGTAGGTTTCCATCCCTGTTTTGCTGCCCAACTAAGAAGCATCCTTGATAAAGTACTCTTGCCAGAATCTGTAGGTCCCACGACGACTACCCTCGGGCCCTGGCCAAATCAAGTATGTTAAAACTTGTCGATGAAACACATGTTATTCTGATAAAGAATATGTCTAATGGTTAAATAACATAAAGGGGCTACGAATTAGATTAGCATAGAAATCCTCAACGTATATCAATAACTAGAATAATATACACTCCCCAAGAGCACCCTAAGAATCACCATTTCCTCTTCCTATCATCCCAAGTGAAATATCATCTTTTGTTTTCTGATAAGGATGAATTATCATCTTACACAGAAGCAGGCTTCTATCATTAACATATTACGTTTTATTCTTGTAACCTCTCCAATTTGGATTCCATGCATTATCATGACAGAAACTAATGTATCTTAAGGAATCACAACATTAAACAAAGAAGATCAACAAAAACTTACATGTTTTGCCAAAAGGCCGACCTAGATAACCTGAGAGTGGCTGAGCACTACCGCATTTCAATCTATGTTGCACGGACTCTCCAAAATTTAGCTGCACCCGTGTCGGATCCTTCAAAAATGCACTACTTTTGGAGGATCCGACACGTATCAGGACACATTTTCGGAGAGTCCGAGCAATATAGATTTCAATTGCCTCTATAGACTTACAATGGGAACTTTCTTTTACCTGAATTCATTCTCTCTCATGACCTAAATACATAAGTTCACAGTATCGAAAGCAGCATAGTAGAAGATAAGAAGCAAATAGTATGACAAAGTATACTATATGGTTTTTTCCCTTTCTATTAGATATCTTCTATTTAGCCGCTTGATTTTGTTCCTACAATGCCTCCTGGATGGTCAAGCAAGGAGCAGTGTTGTCAAAGGCTCACTTGATGTGAGCTCGAGACCTGAAGCTAGGTGCGACATAGGTTCTGCGCTTTGTGGCACTTAAGCGGCTCTTCAATATAGGCACAAAGGTGCTAAGCCGTGCATCTCATCTCATTGCCCATGGTCTCTGTCCGGAGGACAACCACACTAAACTATATTTATTTAACCTAATTGTATTTTTTTTTTAATTTTGTTGTCTATCTAATTGTTGTTTGGGTTTTTTATTACATTCTTTTTAACTACATACATTTTTTTATCTTTCTCTTTCTCATTAAGACTCACGCTTTGAGTTTAAAGCCTCAATTGATTTAAATTGGCTTTCCTATAGCTTCCTCATTCTTTAACTTGATAATACCACCTTCGTGTCATGAAGTGAGTTATCTTTATCACCGGTGTCCAGCATTGCCCCTCCCTCCGCCTAGGATTTCCCCTCCTTCCCTTTCACTCCTACAACTGTAAACATCTTCTCATGGTACAAAACTTAACAGTGATTTTGCATAAATCAGAGAAAGAAGTTGGTTTCCGAATGCCCCATAAGCAGAAGAATTAATAAAGAGAAATGAACCTTTTAAATTATTTGACTTTTATCCTACGTTGAATAATAACCAAAAATGATACCTAAGAAGTGTCAGAATCACTAGGTGAAGCTTTGGCACGATTTCTTCGTCCATCAAGTACAGCATGAACATTTATATAACTTATCATCGGCGTCTAGAAAAAGAAAACGCAATTAGTCATTCAGTTTAGTGAAGTTCAATTCAACAAAACCATTTCAATACAAAAATGCAGAAACAATACAAAACGTACAGATGGCTAGGGAGAAAGGCCACACCTCATCTGCTGTATAATCAGTTTCAGTGGGACCATCCATCTCGATTGTCGCTCCATACCAAGTAAAAACCTAGCTATTACAACTCGAACATGTCAAAATAAAAAGGAACAAATATACTCACAAGATGCAAAATCTTGAGCAAGATATCCAGATAGGTGACTTGAATTCTTATTCTTGGCTAGGAAAGAGTTTGGTTCACTTTAACAGACATCAAACTAAAGAACCACAGCAGAAATAAATTCATTTTTGCCTTTTTGGGGTAAAATAAATTATTTGATCATAGTCTTAGCGCCTAGTGCTGCCTAACAACAGTACAACTTACCATTTCGCGAAAAAACAAAAAAGTTTCTTTAGAGGTTGCAGTGGACTCGACTTCAACCCAAATCTGATTGCAAAACCAATACCACAACAAGCCAAAATTTCCAGACAACAATAACTAGCAATAGAGTGTTTTTTCTGCAAAACCCCTTCTTCTATTCTATCCATCAAAAAGAACTCCCTAGCAAAGCCCACTAATTTTTTTAATCCAGCGTCTCTATTTCAATCAACTGACTGTATTTTGAACATGTCCAGTACTTTAGTAAAGACATTTATGTACCTTCTCCTGTCCTTTTATAGCAGGTTCTTTAATAATCGAGAAATCCCCGAGGGAACAGTGGCGCACGGTTCAAAACTCAGTAGATAATAGGCCCACCACTCTATCCTTCACCACTTAAATACCAGGCTTTTGTTTGTGGCAGAGTTCGAATCCGTGACGTAAGCCTAACCAACACATCACACACTGCGTTCTTACCTAGATCAAAACCTAGGGTGAAAAAATAATCTCTGCAAATGAATGAGTACCCAGAAGGCAAAGAGGATAATGTTGACTGCAATAATATATAGCTCCCACGTTGTGGAAACTACTCCATCAAGCTAGCCTCTTTCTAATCCTTGTAAATCTAGAAAGAATTTTTCATATCCTTGTATTTTGGCAAGCAGTTCTTTTGATCAAACATAATCTAAATCGATACTCATGTCCAAAAGATATATTAACCATACAAAAAAAATTAGACACAAACTTCAAAGATATACACAGTCATGAAACTTGAGGCATGTATCAGATGCATCCACCAACAGATATTCACAATTGTCAAACAGTTAGGCAATCATTCAAGGGCACACATTCATTTGATTGCATAGATGATAGAAATAATATTATATAGCAAATTTGAGTCTTGGAGGGATGGTAAGCCAGATCTCAGGAGGGATTTCAGTCCCAAAAATCTCAGTTGTTCCAGTGAGGAGCCGGAGACGAAGGGGCAATTCAAGGCTGGTTTCAATTCGGAGCTCACATTCTTTATCCAGCTTCACCTGCCTCACAGTTGTTGAACCACCTGTTGCTGCCAATGGATTGACATTTGTGCCTCCATAAACCACAATATGAGAGCTGCTTCTATTGTTGGCTCCAACTATCTGCCAATTTTTACCAAGCATATGAGTATACTTAAGTCATAATAGAAGAATTAAAAGAAGATCCATGCTTTCTATTAAAGCAATGAGAAGGGAAAACAATCTTCACGCTTTTTCCCCATCTGGTATGATTCTACTTTATTAGTCTATATACTATGGTGTGGGAGAACTAGGTGACCTTTTCCCAAAAGAGTAGACAGCTGAATGCTCTAATGAACTCTCTTATTTTTTAACCAGTTCATATTAAACTCCCATATCAATTCTTTGCTTTCTAATTAATTGGGCGTGTATTGCCTGAACATTGAATCTATTGTTTTGGTTGCTCCAAAGGAAGATGTGTTAATTTGGAGGTGCTGCTTCAGTAGCAGGAAGCTTTTTCTTCTCCTCATAATCACAGTGACATACTCAGATGTCCTATGATCTCAATCGCATTTTACAACATGTTATTGTCCCTAACCTACATATCAAAGCCCAAGTTTATCCATAAAAAAAAAAAAATCTCTTCTCTCATAAGCATTAAATGCTGATCAGAAGTATATCAAAGGCATGAATACATCCTGTTGGCGATGTTAACTTTTGACCATCATCTTCTAATAAGCATAAAGAGCATGATAACACAGCTCTCATAAGACTGAAGTCAACATATATTAAGAAAAAGGTAAAGCAAATAGTTTCAGGAGGGAAATACATCAAACTAGCAATAAAAGCTAATTTGAGGGTTACTCAATGTTCATGCAACATAAATTCTCACTTGGGAAACATTGCACACATGACGAACCCTAAAAAGGTGAAACAAAATTATGTGTGTTACGCTGCAACTATATTCTATGCATTACAACAAGTGACGTTGCTCTAATGGCAAGAGCACTCCACTTCCACCAATAAGTTGGGCGGTTAAGCCGACGAGAAGTAAATCAGGAAAGAGACACTCCTGACTCCTGAATAGAGAGTGGGGCTTACCATATCAAAGAACGTGCACACACACACATCTATATACTTTATGCATTACACATTGTGGCACGACTCAAGGGGATAAAGGAAAAACCCACAAAACTAGGTCAAAATAAACCCGTAGTAATTGCAAGATCGATAAACGGACAAGGAAACCTCCGTAAAAATAAGATCAGTCAGATTCTAATAGCTATATTGAAGATACGTATGAAAGGAAAAGGAAGGATATAATCTATTGTGTTTTTAAAGATATCCTTCTATCCACATAGGCGAAATTAACTAGTTCCAATCAAGACTTCATTTTTTTTTCTTGGTTACGATCAAACATCAAGTTGGATGTTTGACTGTGGTCTTTATAGACTAGTTAGACTTTATAGAATTGTATGCCAATGCTGGAATAAGTGTGAGAGCTAATGTTTGATGCTTCTTTGAAGACACGAAGTAACTAAATGATTTTTTGAGTAAATAGAACAAATCCAAATGCAGTAGTTGCTCCACCGGGGTACCAACTCAAAAGCTTCCTATCAACTTCAGGCTATAGGACTTAAAACGGGCTTTACTTGCAATCTGAGCCTTTTGAAGTGCCAGTAGTCATATAGGGCTTTCGTCATTCCACTTGGAACAACTATTAGGGTATCTACGAGAAGTTAGGTACATGTTGGTCGCGGTATTTGTGGTGAAGTTGGCACATGTAGTATATGCTCTTAGTAGACATAGGAGGAGTGCTCGTGGCGAAACCACAAAATTTTGCTGAAGGTGTTCAAAGTTTTAATATGTATGTATAAAAAGTAATCTTTGACCTTATATTCAATATAATTTTCTATATACCTAGCATAATTTTTCCGACAAAGTGAGTTCAACTGACCACCTCTTTCAATATATTTGGCTACGCCACTAGATGAGCCCAAATAGCAATTCTTTTTATGGGATTACGAGTATTCCATATTTATCACGGACTACCAAAAATCTAAAAAAGTTAATTAAAAGAAAACATTTTTATTCATTCCTGAGAAGAGGAAGAAACCTATAGGACAAAGGCCTTTCTTTCCATCGTTCAGAGCATTAACATTAAGCATGAGCAATAAACAAATTTATTAAAATAAAAATAAAAAATTGCTTGTGCTACAAAGTTAGGAGTTAAAAAAGCACACTGACTGATAAAAACTATTGAACAAAATAACTACATAATCACACTGTTTTTTTCTAATTTATCAAATGACCAATTGTACACTAAGGTACAAAGTCTCTACGCATTCAAACAAAGAGAAAAAGAAAAATTATAGCAACACAATTAAAATACACATTTTTACCCAAAATCGCAATAAGAGAATAAAACAAAAATTAGGGCTTTTAGCATAGAGCAGAAATTTTGGAGTTTAAGGGTAGAAATCTAGAGGAAAAAAGCCAGGGATGAAGAAGGTTACCTAGGAATAGATTTCGCCGGAGAAAAGAGAGAAGCAAGTTCGCCGACGACGAAGAGTGTGGTTTTAGTTCACCGCTAGGCCCAAAAGAGAAAACGACTACAGCTATATATGGCGTCGTTTGAAATTGGCGGGCCGAAATCCAAAGTTTTTGTTGCCTTATTGACCACTGAGCTTAGGTACTGAGCCGAGCTTGTACCTAAAAAATAAATTTGATCATTTTCCCAACAAAAATTGATACTCAGTGGTCAAATTTATTTTAACCAAAACTGGCTCTGATGTTGAAACCAATTTCTTCTTGATTTGGAAATAGAATAACTCCTATATCTTTTTCTAATTATAATAGGATAACTCACATATGCATAAACACATCCATATATGTTTATTTAAATAGAATGACTTCTATATCAACACAATTGTGGCAAAAGACGTACTGTTTATTTGGGTTTCCACAAGAAATATTCTAATAAATTATGCATTTTCCCGTTTTATGTAGAGTAAGAATGAAAGAGATGCAATTGATTTCATTCTTAGGGGGTTCATCCTTAACCTATTACAATAAATGAATAAATCAAGGCCTTAACCAAACTCAAGTTGGTCGTTGAGCTGAATGAATACCATTAGAACTTTAATTTTAACTAAACAAGCTGATCTCAGAACTTAGTATTGGAACTAAGCCGAACTAGAGCACAAGCCTCAGTCGAGACGTGCTACTGGACTGGTGACCAAGCATTCAAAAAATAAGACCACTTTGTTCACAAGTCCTTATTCCGGTCTCTGTTACTCACTTTAGGCTTCATCTGTGAGCACTAAATATTAAAAATATGAAAGCAAAAAACCATGAAATTTTGAGGGCGTTTGGCTAAGCTTATAAGCTGGACAAACGAGCTTATAAGCACTTTTCGACTTATTTACGCGTTTGGTAAAGTTAAAAGTGCTTATAAGTCAAGTGCTTATAAGTAAAAAATAAGCCAAAAGCCATAAGTTGGTTACCCTCTGCTTATGAATTTTTAGCTTATAAGCACTTTAAGTTTGACCAAGATTTTTACTATTTTATCCTTAAAATATTCATTTTTAGAACAAACTCCTACACCGATAATCACGGCCTCAAGTATTTTTTCAACCTAAACCCCCACCACCCACCACCACCCCACCCCACCCCCGGCCTCTTCAAGTCTACAATTTTCATTGACTATTTAAGATAAGCAAATTCTCTATTCCTTTGCATATTTGCATCAATATAATTGTGTATTAATCTTTGAACGGTATGTAATAAATGAGGACATATCAAATTTTTGGTGTATTGCTTTCAAAGTGTTGTGGTAATGAAGACAATGTTTGTTTCTCTTCAAATATTTTGTCCTATTTAGGTTTATTTTTTACCGAGAAACTTTTGTCAATTTATTAATTTTTATAACTTATGATTATATGCTTATCATAAAATAAATTATATTTATCATATCTTATCTAAGCACAGTTGTATTTCAAATAAAATCACAAATAGAAATTTTGTATTTGAATCGATCTGGAATCTAAAATTTTGAAGAAATTACGCCCTTATAAGTGTAAATACTTCTAAGGTTATTTAAGTCATTTTAACATAAAATGAGCTTATGAGCACTTTTTTATCAAATACTGCNTCCTTATTCTGGTCTCTGTTACTCACTTTAGGCTTCATCTGTGAGCACTAAATATTAAAAATATGAAAGCAAAAAACCATGAAATTCAGAGGGTGTTTGGCTAAGCTTATAAGCTGGTCAAACGAGCTTATAAGCACTTTTCGGCTTATTTACGCGTTTGGTAAAGTTAAAAGTGCTTATAAGTAAAAAATAAGCCAAAAGCCATAAGCTGGTTACCCCCAGCTTATGAATTTTTAGCTTATAAGCACTTTAAGTTTGACCAAGATTTTTACTATTTTATCCTTAAAATATTCATTTTTAGAACAAACTCCTACACCGATAATCACGGCCTCAAGTATTTTTTCAACCTAAACCCCCACCACCCACCACCACCCCACCCCACCCCCGGCCTCTTCAAGTCTACAATTTTCATTGACTATTTAAGATAAGCAAATTCTCTATTCTTTTGCATAGTTGCATCAATATAATTGTGTATTAATCTTTGAACGGTATGTAATAAATGAAGACTTATCAAATTTTTGGTGTATTGCTTTCAAAGTGTTGTGGTGATGAAGACAATGTTTGTTTCTCTTCAAATATTTTGTCCTATTTAGGTTTATTTTTTACCGAGAAACTTTTGTCAATTTATTAATTTTTATAACTTATGGTTATATGCTTATCATAAAATAAATTATATTTATCAAAAAAATTATCTTATCTAAGCACAGTTGTATTTAAAATAAAATCACAAATAGAAATTTTGTATTTGAATCGATCTGGAATCTAAAATTTTGAAGAAATTACGCCCTTATAAGTGTAAATACTTCTAAGGTTATTTAAGTCATTTTAACAGAAAAAGAGCTTATGAGCATTTTTTTATCAAATACTGCAGCAACTTATTATCAATTTCAGCACTTGTATCCAAACACATAACTGCTTATTTATTAAATCAGTTTCAGCACTTAAAAGTGCTTTTCAGCCCCTAATGCTTATCAGCTACTTCAAATCAGCTAATCCAAACGTGCTCTCATTCACAAACTTAGATGTTAAAGCAAGTCATTTGCAAGGAACCCGCTAGCGGTAAAAATTAACAATGGCCTCACAAGTTACTGAGCAAAACAACAGTCACATGCTCAAATAAAGTTCACTCACTCCTGCAGGAAGCATCTACTGTCTCCCCAGCTTTCACAACCACAAAAGCAATGACTGAAAGTTAAACTTCTGTTTTTTTTATAATGAGGTTCAAAATAAATCATTTGAAAAGGTACGCATTAGCAAATGTAACAAATCCCTGATTATCTCATAATAATGAGATCCAAATGTACAGAATTCCATTCACATGTTAAATAATTCATTGGGAATGTGCATTAAGAGGATTTATTATCTTATAACCAACTAATTGAACAAACTATGGCAAAGAAAGATACCTTTGGATTGTACTCTGCATTTCGAGCTTGTAGTGCAATGGCTTTAAGGTCCAACTTGCAGTCCAGATTCAATGTTGACACAATATTCCTAGCAGTGAAAAAGTATGAGAGACAAATAGGTCAGTTAGAGGACATCTACTTTCAAAATACAAACGGTTAGTTTAGTAGTTAAATAGTAGTAAATAACCTTAATCTTATATGTATTAGGAGTAGGACATATATTATCTATATATAGGCTCATTGTATCAATGTATTGTGTGAATAATATATTATTTTCTCCAATGCTTTCTCACATGGTATCAGAGCAATCGTGAGAGATTTATCGTTGTGCATCAATTCCAGCGACTCCGGGAAGAGAAATTAATCAACCGGAAGTCTTTTTCCGGCAAACACAGGTCTGCCGAAGTAAAAAACAACTTTTCATCAGTGTTGTGCAAAAACCAACACCACCACTAAGTAGATCGGCCTCCGTCGACCAACCCTAGAAAATATCCCCGTCGAAAAGTCCTTCACGCGATCCCACGTGCCACCAGCAGACACTTTTCCGGCGGGCGCGTGAGCCCACGCGTTTGAGCTTCTCCGGCCATTTTTTGGCCAAGCTTCTTGAGGACAGCCTACTCGCACATAAATTTCGAGTCTATTGATACTATTTCCGACAGATTCCGACGACTTTGAAACTTTCCGGCAGCTCCAGTGTTTCCTTCGTCTGTTTCAGGGAATTTTCAATTGGTTCTTTCTATTATTTGGGTGTAATTTTATAGACCTCTCTTCAATCCAACGATGTCTTTGGGAGTTGATGTTTTCGGGTCTAAAAATCCGGGCTCTGGCAGTTCCGGTATTATGATTACCTCAAAACCTTTAATGGAAAATTCAAACTACTTAGCTTGGGCTTCGTCTGTCGAGCTGTGGTGTAAAGGTCAAGGTGTTCAAGATAATCTTATCAAGAAGTCTAGCGAAGGAGATGAAAAGGCCAAAGCACATCGGGAGAAGATCGATGCTCAATTATGAAGTATTCTGTGGAGATCTATTGATTCCAAGTTGATGGCCTTGTTGTGTCCATTCCAGACGTGTTATTTGGTTTGGGAAAAGGCTCGCACTTTATACACTAATGACATATCTCGTTTCTATGATGTGATATCGCGGATGACAAATTTAAAAAAACATGAATTAGATATGTCTACTTACTTGGGACAAGTACAGGCAGTCATTGAGGAATTTGAGAAGTTGATGCCAGTTTCTACTAGTGTTGAAAAGCAACAAGAGCAGCGACAAAAAATGTTTCGAGTTCTTAATATTTATGGACTTCCTAATGATCTTAACTCAGTACGCGGTCAGATTTTGGCTAGTCTGACTGTTCCCACAGTTGATGAATTATTATCTCGATTACTTCGCCTTGCTGCAGCACCAAGTCACCCAGTGAGCTCATCACAGACACTTGACTCATTTGTTCTCGTATCCCAGTCAGTGGACAATCGGGCATCTCAAACTATGGAGAATAGACGAGGAGGAGGTCGTTTTGGAAGGTCTAGATCCAAGTGCTCTTATTGTCATAAACTTGGACACACTCGTGACGTATGTTATTCTTTACATGGTCGTTCACCCAAAAATGCTTATGTTGCTCAGACCGAGACTACAGGTAACCAGGGATTTCCTTTATCTCAAGGGGAGTATAATGAGTTCCTTCAGTATCGAGCAAGTAAGCAGACATCTCCACAAGTAGCCTCTGTTGCTCAGACTGATACTTCTGTTGCTGGTAATTCTTTTGCTTGTGTTTCCCAGTCTAGTACTCTTGGACAATGGGTTGTGGACTCAGCCGCTTCTGATCATATCTCTGGTAATAAATCACTTTTGTCAAATATTGCGTATTCACAGTCTCTTCCCACTGTTACTTTAGCCAATGGGTCTCAAACTAAAGCAAAAAGAATTGGACAAGCGAATCCCCTACCCTCTGTCACTCTAGATTCCGTTCTTTATGCCCCTGGCTGTCCTTTTAATCTTACATCTGATAGTCGTTTGACTCGTGCCCTCCACTGTGGTATATATTTTATTGATGATTCTTTTATTATGCAGAACCGCAGTACGGGACAGACGATTGGAACATGACTTGAATCAGAAGCCTTACTACCTTAACTCACTCAATTCCTCCAAGGCATGTCTAGTTACAGATCCTCCGGACCTAATTCACAGACGTTTATGACATCCAAACTTATCCAAGCTTTAGAAGATGGTGCCTAGTTTGTCTAGTTTATATACATAAGAGTGTGAGTCATGTCAGCTCGGGAAACATACTCGAGCCTCCTTTCCTCGTAGTATTGCGAGTCATGCAGAGTCTTTTTTTTCTTTAGTTCATTCTGATATATGGGGTCCTAGTGGAGTCGGTTCAACCTTGGGTTTTCGTTATTTTGTTAGTTTCATTGATGATCATTCAAGATGTACTTGGATTTTCTTAATGAAATATCGTTCTGAGTTGTTTACTATATTCCAGAATTTTTGTGGTGAAATTAAAAATCAATTTGGTGTTTTTATTCGCACTTTTCGTAGTGGTAATGCCTTAGAATATTTATCCTCTCAATTTCAGCAGTTTATGACTTCTCAAGGAATTATTCATCAGGCCTCTTGTCTTTATACCCCTCAGCAAAATGGGGTTGCAGAGAGAAAGAATAGGCACATCATTGAGACTGCTAGCACACTTCTCATTGAATCCCATGTTCCGTTGTGTTTTTGGGGCGATGCAGTTCTCACAGCTTGTTATTTGGTTAATCGGATGCCTTCATCTCCCATCCAGAATCAGATTCCGTATGCAGTATTGTTTCCCAGTCACCCTTATACTCTATTCCCCCTCGTGTTTTTGGGAGCACTTGTTTTGTTCATAATTTAGCCCCCGAGAAAGATAAGTTAGCTCGTCGTGCTCTCAAGTGTGTCTTCCTTGGTTATTCTCGTGTTCAGAAGGGATATCGTTGTTACTCACCTGATCTTCGTAGGTACTTTATATCATCTGACGTCACATTTTTTGAGTCTAAGCCTTTCTTTACCTCTTCTGACCACCTTGATATATCTGAGGTCTTACCTATTCCGACCTTTAAGAAGTTTACTATAGCTCCTCCTTCACCTTCCGCCATAGAAGTCTTACCCATTCCAATCGTTGGGGAGTCTGGTGTGGCTCCTCCTAGATCCCCCACCACATGAACACCACTCTTGACATATCATCGTCGTCCGCACTCGACATCAGGCCCAGCTGATTCACGCCCTGCACCTAACCCTGCTCCTACTGCGGACTTGTCTCTTCCTAGTACACCGTGCACTTCGAAAAGGTATACGAACCACACTTAATCCTAATCCCATTATGTCGGTTTAAGTTATCATCGTTTTTCATCACCCTATTATGCTTTTATATCTCTGTTGTCCTCTGTTTCTATCCCTAAGTCTACAGGTGAAGCATTGTCTCATCCAGGATGGCAACATGCTATGACTGACGAGATGTCTGCTTTACATACGAGTGGTACTTGGGAGCTCGTTTCTCTTACTTCAGGTAAATCTACTGTTGGTTGTTGCCGGGTATATGTAGTCAAGGTTGGTCCGGATGGCAAGATTGATCCATCTCAATTCAACATTCACAAAATTAGGCTCGCTAACACCAAAAGGTCCGGAGTGCACTAAGCTACTGCTATACGCGGGGTCCGAGGAAGGGTCGGACCACAAGGGTCTATAGTATGAAGCCTTACCTTGCATATGCATTTTTGCAAGAGGTTGTTTCAACAATAATAAAAAAAAAATAATTCTCCAGCTAGAACTAACGCATAGAAGACCAGAGGTTCCAATTTCAGGCAAAAGAAAAAACTATGTTATTTCTTCCTATCTATCTTAAACCTAGGTACAGAAGGATTTACCGTCAGTGACGGTGCCAGTGAAACAGTGGAAGTTATAAGAAGTTAATACAACAATAATAATTCTTCCACTAGCGGAGAAAAATCCAATATCAATTCAGCACCCTCACTCTCACCTTCCCCAAATTTTTTAATTGTTATTTCCAATTCAAGCAAATCAGGAGAATCAGGACAAATTGGCTTGTGCAAATCAAGTGTGTGTGTGTGTAGGATTTTCAATAAAACTCAGCATGGAAAAAGAAAGTATAATGTAGCATAAATTCGCTCATAATTCGATATAGACTTTGATTCAACTCGTAAAAGAAATCGTTGCAATAAAACTCGAAATACTGAGGTTTACAACTTGCTTAATGAAACAACATCAGAGGATGATGAACAAATTGGATCAGATTCAGACCTTTGAGTGTAAAATCCAAAGCTAGGGTTTGCTTAAATTCTGCTGAATCAGAGCTCAAAATTGGAGCGAAAAGGTTGATTTTTTGAAGGTGTAGAGAAAGCAAAATAGGAATTGAAGCGGTAAGAATTTGAAAAGGAAGTTCTTTTATATGAAAGAGGAAGATTTTTGTAGAGGTAGAGGTTATATATAGAGGGGAGAAGAGGAACGATTTGAAGAGCTTTATGCGAAGACATGTGGGGATTTGGGTATTTGTGTGATGGGGTGGTGGTTGTTATTTACTGAATTAACCTTCTATGGCTGCACTGTTGTTTGATATACTGATGGGTAGAATGGTAATACTGCTTTTATCAATACAGGCGCGTGAATGGCAAATAGATTCGAGTTTTTGTGTGATGGGTGTTAAATTACGGAATTAACCTCATATGGCTAACAAATGGTTGATGTTTAGAATGGTAATAATAAAGCTTTGATCAATAGGCGCTATAAATGCCAAATAGATCAATGACACGTGTCCTTTTTTGGTGTTTTTCTTATGGAATTGGGGAAATTATTTTGCTCATAATATTTGTGAGTTTGACTGCTTGTTTTGATGGTTGTAACATATCATTTCATAATGTATCGTATCGTATTGTATTGTATTATACTGTATCGTTTGATGAATACAATATTTGGACATCATCACTTGTTGTTTCATGATATCATGCACCAGCAATATGAAAAATTAATTTATAATATTGTAAAGAAAAAATATGATACGGGGTAAATTTATTATATAAAAAGGTATGGTAAATGATAAAATAAAATTATTTAATAACAATAAAGGGTGAGATGAGACATAAAGACAAGATAACGACGCAACTACACTAAATTTGTCGTTACATAACGACGGATTTAATGATACGATACAATAAAATTTAAGTAACAACCAAATAAACATCATATTTAAAGTAACAATATGATACAACACAATAAGTAACGATCATCAACCTCTGAATGGGAATAGGTTTTAATTGGAATAATTTATAGTGCTAGTTTTAGCCGAGACTTAAACTTTTTTGGTTTCGATGGAAGAAAAACTTTGAATCTTTTTATTTTAGTAGTACAAAGTAAGATGTAGTATTTTGGTGTACAGATAAAAGAAAATTTGAAAATACGCGTTAAAAGTAGAAAGCATGACATAAATGAACTAAATAAAACTGAAAGTCGTAAAATTTCCTTTTTTCATATGATGGAGAAACATATGAAAAGAAAAAGTTCTTAAAATATATCCATTGGACATAGAAAAAAATTTATTTTACGAAAGTCTCTAATACTAGATAGATTCCCATTTGTTTTTTTGTTAAATTAAGACGTTTGAATCTGAATACACGTTTGAATATCAAGATATGTATTAAGATTAAGATATTTGAATTTGAATACACATCTAAATATCAAGATGTGTATTAAGATCTGAATGCTAAATGATTAAAACTGTTTGATTTTTAACATCTGAATGTATAAAATTTATGTTTATTTGAAAATTAATAAACATAAAATTCAAATAAAATACTAATTAATTTAATATTCCATCACTAAAATATATATCTTTTTAAAATATGATAGTTGGTGGTAGTGAGGGCTAACGGTATTGCTTGTGAATGCCGACTAAAAGCGGTGGTTGGCGGTAGATTTAGTTGATGGTGGTAATTTAGGGTAGTAGCTAGTGGTAATTGATAGTGGTAGCTATTATGATTGAGGATGGTGGTGGTGGGTGGTGATAGTTAATAGTGGCCGGTGGTGATAGTAGTTGTGATCGAGGAAGATGGTGGTAGGTTATAATGATGGACAGTGCCAGCTATAGTTGTTGATAGTGATGGGGTGGTTAGTTATAGTAGTTGAGGTGGATGAGTGTTGGTTGTCGTTGAGAATAATGGTGGTGGGAGTTGTGAGGATGGTGGATGATGGTAGTCGACAATGATGTGATTGAGGATGATGGTGGTGGCGGTTGAGTATGGAGGTGGTGAGTGTCATGGTGGTAATTGATAATAGTAGGCGGTGACGGCAGTTAATAATGAATATAGATGATAACATCTTAATGAAATTAAGTCTCTGTTATACATCTTAATGATACAGACCTATTCAGACTCATTAAGTTGCGAAGTAAAAAAAACAAACATACTTGACGATTAAGATATAAATAATTAAGATTCAAATTTTGATAACAAACGCACTTAATATCTGAGATCTGAATGATTAAGATTCATAACTCCATTAAGCACAAACGAATGAGGCATAAACGTACTATATTACCATCTTACTTATTTTCCTCTTTTTTCTTTTTCTTTTTTATATTTTTAGTGTCATTCTCTAGTGACGAATATCAGGCGAGTTTGATTTCAAAGAACGATCATTAACAACTTACACTAAAAATAAACAAACACTAATCCTCATTTAGAGAACGAGGTGAGTTGTTAATTTTATAAATATAATAATGACGAAAACCCGATTTCAACTTGAAGGCAAAAACAGTAGCCAAACCAGCTCAATTGTAAATAAATACTGCAGACGAATATTTCTAAAAATTATGGGATTTTTTCTTTGCGATACATTATTTGAAATCTTATTATTAAAATTATCTTAGTTTTAAAATTTACCCAACCTAAACACGTTTTAGCTACAAAAAATATCCATTCATTTAAAACAGACTCCTTTCTTCGGTAGACTGCCTTATTTAGACGCGCGATTTTGGGATAAATATTTCAACTAGAATTTTTAGGCGCAATCATCGCACCATAATCAAGGCAACATATCTGTAGAATCCTTCTATTACGCATATTTTATCTGGTTTTCCATAAACAAGGCAACAAACTCCAAAAAAAAAAAAAGATTCGGAACAACACAATTGCAAACAATTAGCTGCATTCTAAAGTTTTCATACGATTGCATAATTGTTTTTTCGACAATTGAATTGAATTTGGGGATATAATGTCAACATTGGCGATAATGTTTTTGCTCAATGGTCGGTGGGATAGCTTTGGGAGATACATAGATTTTGATGTTGATAAAATTGTAGTCAATGAAGATTCAAATTATAGTCAATTAAATGCCGCAATTGTAGAGTATCTAATGATCGATACCTCTGTAAAAAGCATTGAGATCAAGTACATTGTCAATGAACGTTGTCCTCCAATAAAAATTTGGAACGATATGGGAGTTCAAGTGTATATGGAGACGAAAAAGGAAAAAACAAAAACGTAGGAATATATCAGTTGTGCATAACAATATGTGATTTTGATTTGGAATGCACTATGTTGAATGCGAGCACAGCTACAAGTTTGTTCTATTTTTTCAGTGGTGGTGTTTTTTCAATATCGACTGTTCTACAATTTTTCATTAAATTATCTACAACTACACTACATAACAAATGTAGTTCAACCATTATGTCTCTAAAAACAATTGAAATGTGACTGTTACATGGTACTTAAGGTTTGAAAAATAAAAATGTGATCACACAACAAAGTAACTACAAGTATTCTGTCAAATATTGAACACCTGAAATATACAGAGGTTTGAAGTACTATACTTTTAGTTGAGTGGAGGTACTTCTGATTATCGTAATACTAATGTGGTACAATTGCCAAGCAATTGTAACATATTTGGACAAGTATCAGAAACAGTAAAGGCGATTGATATGCCAACATCTTCGGCAACTGTAGAATATGGAAGTATCATAATAACTGAACATACACCAAAAGTAATTGAAGTAGGTCAAGTTTACCAAGACAAGCAAACAATTGTCAGTGCAATGAAGCACTATGCTGTCATGAATAAGTTTCAATTTAGGGTGAAAAGGTCTAGTGCAAGAAGGTCAGAACATTTTATTTGTCAAAATCATATTGTGTATAAGTTGTAGTTTTTATATATATAAATTGTTTAGAACAATTTGTAGCGCATAAAAAACCCTGTATTCTGTAGCTACAATTTACATAAAAATTTTATAATTGTTTTATTATGTAGCTACTGCCTCGTATGTGTTGGTGACAATTGTACGTGTCACTTCAAGTCCACCAGCATAAATGAATCAACATTGTTCAAGGTTCGAAAATTCAAAAGCTTGCCCACATTCTCTTTGATGGACAACACATAAATACAATAAAGCTACTGCCATGGTAGCTGGCAACATGCTCATGCCAAAATATGCGGATCTTAAGACAATATACACACCAAAAGACATACAAACTGACATGATGTCGGAACATGGTATGAACTTAACATACATGCAAGCTTGTAGAGCAAAAGAAAAGCTTTGGAATTTTTGAGAGGTCATCATGTTTATTCCTACAGTTGGTTGTCGAGTTATTTGTATATTTTGGAGAAGACTTATCCAGGGTCGGTAGTGAAATTGCAGAAGACTGAAGATGATTGTTTCTTGTATGCATTTGTTGCTCTTAGTAAGTCCATCAAGGGCTGGAAGCATTGTAGGCTAGTTGTACCAGTTGATAGCACTTTCTTAAAGTCGACATGTAGGGGGATCATGCTAACAACTAGCAAAATGGAAGCATCAGGTAATGAAGATTAATCGTAAAAATATTGTAATAAAGTTGTTTCTGAGACTGTATTTTTTATATTTTAAAAGTTTTATTACTGAAATTGAATTTCTTTTTGCTACCTATGTGATAGATAGCATATTACCACTAGCATACGCCATTGTTGATTCAGAAAATGACACATCATGGAGGTGATTTTTTGAACAATTCAAACATGCATATGGTGAAAAACCAAATATGTGTGTTGTTTCAGACCGGAATGAGAGTATCTTGAAGGCAACATCTACGGTTTATACCATTATGCCACATTATGTTTGCATGTGGCATATTTGGACAAACGTAAGGTTAAAGTTAAAGAAAGGTCATCTAAAGTTAAGTGAATTATATTTTGCCACGGCACGATCACACACGCTTGATGAATTTAATGAAAGATATCAAAGATTGAAGAGATCGACACGAGTGTTAAAGCATACCTATATGATATTGGTTATCACAAATGATCTAGAATACATGCTACGGTGAACAGAACATGGACGATAACATCAAATATTGCAAAGTCCTTGAATGCGATAACCAAATATACAAGAGAGCTGCTCATGGTTGAACTATTAGAGTACATGAGGACTCTTCTTAAATGTTGGACTAATGAAAAGTTATTGAATGCAAAGGGTATGTTCACGTACCTTGGGAAAAAATAAAATAAAGAGTTGGAGGACAACAAAACACTATCGCAGAAGATGAGAGTAAGTTATGGTCCATAACATCACATAATTGATTTCATCAAAATAAACATATACTGATAACTGTAGATATGTTGTAGATATTTTGTATTTTATCAAGTGCTGACAACTTGTTAAACTTTTGTAATAAAAATGGAGGTGAGGGCTTCAACAGATTACATCTATATTGTGATAGATGGTGTGAAGTGCTTCATTGTTTGCCTTCAAAACAAGAGATATAGTTCTGAACAATTCCAGATCGATGAACTTCCTTGTCCACATGCTTTGGTGCCTTTGAGGCACATGAACGAGTCTTATGAAAACTATTGTTCTCCTTATTACACGAGGGAGAGCCTTATGCAGACTTATGAAATACCAGTAGACCCTCTACCTGATGAAAGCAAATGGGATGTGCCAAACATATAGCAGAAGAAGTTTTACTGCCACATACTGGGAAAAGGCAGTCAGGGAGACCTAAAAATAAAGATACAAATCATATGATAAAAATAAATGAAAAGAAGTACAAAGTTTCATGTGGCAACTGCGGACAAGAAGGGCATAACAGAAGAACTTGTAGGAATGATCCCAAAAGGAAATAAGAATTGATGTAGTATAAAGATTTTTTTTACTAAGTAACTTTGATGATAGTTTGTCCTTTAAGACATATTTTTAGTTGTATTTATTGTGTTTTGGACAATTATAGTTGTGGTGTAATTGTGTTGCTAATGAATAAAGATTGCCTCCTATAATGAATGTTTGGTAAACAGATTTTAACTCTTAATGCCATTGGTTTGTAGTTGTGTTGTTCAATAACTGTGTTTATTTATTAATTTTAAGCGTTTTCTAACAATACTACTAATTTTGAATAGATTCTATATTTTTGTATATTAGTTGTAGATAGAATTGTAGTTATAATGTAAAGAAATTGTTATCTTAGAGTTTTAGTGTAGTGTTGCTTGAAATTTCCTTTAATTGTAAAGCTTAAGGTTTGATACCTTACACAGCCAAATCGGTTGAAATAATTGAAAGGAATGTCGAAAAATGAGCTTCAAAGCTTGAACTTCCACTTTTAATAGTCACAAGAAGAGCGATGGCACCAGTCCTGATTGATTATTTTGAAGTGAAGGGCTTTTTCCTACTAATGAGTACATATATGTGGCCTTAGTATTAGAAAAAGAACTAGCAGGAGTACGTGCGAAGTCTTCAATTTTAGAGTAACATATGTTAACATAATATGGTAAAGAAGACAACAGAAAATATTTATTTTAGAGTACCAATATGGAGATTAATTACAAACAACTTTCAACAAAAAAATATGTTATAGATGTTTTCATTTGTAAGTAGTAGAATTCTGTACAACATAACAAAATAAAAGCTAAAATAACTTTCGCACAGATCTGCTACAAATAAATTTTTGTTGAATTGTTCTTAGTAAATAATTTTCCTGCAATTTTAATACAATCCACCTGCAACTAAACACTTTCCCTACAAAATAACTACTAAAAAGGGAAACTAATTCTTTCTGGTTCGGACTCTTGTTCTCTCCATCACAGCTGGTGCACCTTTTCTTCTTTCTAATCTCCCAATCATTTCACTTTCACTAATTGCACCAAGCTCTTGCTTTTTCCTAGCATAATCTCAGAGGAGCGCTCCATAGTGCCTACGGTGTTGATCAATATCAGAAAAGTCTTCCTTTAAAATCGAGAGATGTCCAATGCTGACATATTCTGCAAATGCCGCCACGTGTACACTACAATTAATATTAGTAGAAAAACTTTAGCATTCAATGTAAAATGTAATTGGTTAAATTGAAGGAAAATCAGCACATATAATGATCCCTCTTTTTGATGGGGTATCTTACCGACCAACCATTGAATGTTAAGAGGGTCAATAATACCTTTTTCAATGTATGCCTTTGTGTTCATGTAATTGATGTCTGGACGCTTTCCATAGAAACTGGTACATGAAAAGTAGAGGGGGTCATAATAGAAAACTTGTCGACAACAGATTCCACAAGTTTGTGATTACGTGAAGAGACCATAGAATCATAAACATATAGAACCCTATCGGTAATGTCAAACACAACCAACAACCAATGAAATTTCTCAACAATGTATGGGCATAATCACAAAATCAACTTTGTCTCATGCAACATTTGCAAGTAATCGGTGCCCCAATATGTATTTTGATACGACGTCATGGGTTTGACAATAACAAGCTTTCTATCGGCAGGGTATTTACTGTACCTCTCATAAATTTGTTCTATTCTAGTCTTGAACATACAATTAGTGATTATAAACCGTCTTCTGTTTTTAGGACCATAATTTGCTCTCTTCCTCAAGTAGTATAAAATAACATCAATGAGCTGCAAAAAAATAATTACATTATTTCTCACTGCAACATACAATTTAACTACAATATTTTAACAAAAAATCTACATATATCTAAAATAACATAATACTTCAACTTATCATTAAATTCTGTCGGGGTGTGAGTGTACCGTGTTGTTCAGGATTTGTCCGGAATGTGCCAAAGTATAAAACCAGTCATTTTTATCAACTTTCTCCGCTCAAAGATCAAATTACGGGTTGAACTGGTTATCTTTTATAGTATAAGACTCCTTCTTCCTATATAAAGACATATCAAGTACAATTAAAATGTAGTTGCAATTGAAAATTCATAAATTCTATGCATATGATAATATAAAAGAAGTGTAGAATCTAACCTCTTTGAAACTGTGTCGGTACCTAAATAAAACCACTTATTTAATTCTTCCAACAAAGCAGGAACAACATCTTCGCCAATTAACCCAGTAATGGATGCTTGATGTTGAAAATTGGAGGAGGGCCAACAAAAGTGCTTCCACCAGAACTGAAATAAGAGAGAAAGGGAGATCTGACATACATTCCAGGAACCTTTGTGCTTCCTTGCTGCTCATGGGTTGTTTCATCTTCACTAACCTCGCCAAACTTAACTATCTGTGAGAAGTTATTGGGCAGCTCAAAATCATCAAGTGTTATTTCCCTTTTTCCAGACTTGGAATCATTGTCAGAATCATCTACGTTGATGAAGTCGACTGGTTCACCTACAAAGTTAAAAACAAAAGAATAACATTGTATGTTTCTTGCATAAGAAACGTTAGGAAAACTGTAAATTATATGAAAGTTGTTGTTTTTTTTCTACAATTATATTGAAATAATTAATACCACTAAATGGTTCGTTGCAATCCTTTCCTTGTTGGGAAACATTTTCTTCCTTAATTGGAGATTGCAAATGCATAGCCTCCTTCTCCACACTGAAACGGACTCCTTGTATGGAAACATTTGCATCATGATGTGGAGAGTGCACCTGCATACTTTCCTTCTCTGCGATAACAAATGTGTACATTGAAAGAAAATTGTAGATCATTTGTAATAAACAAAAAAATACATATAAATTGTTATTAAATTGTATTTAATTTTTTGAAATTATGTCTTATAGCTTAAATGTAATATGTATTGTGAATTATGTTGAAAAGATGTACAAAATCATACGAGAAGTTTCTTTGTTCAATGGCGCGCCCCTTTTTCTCGCGAAATCAGGTTTCGACATGTGACAACTCTTTTAAATGAGGTATTAAAAAATGAGAGTCGCCATCTAACGATTTTTAAGGTATGTTAGGGCACCTATTTGCAAATGACTCTGGTTTAACTAGTCAACGCCACCAAAGATCGGATAAGGGCTCAAGTTACCTCAAAAAGAAGGTGTTAGACACTCCTCGAGGTCCACAACTGTGGGTCCTGGCCGAACTTAAATTATATGGATTAGTCTATGTGATCAAGTAATCAAAGAGAGTACAAAATCTAAGAATTTTATTACAAAGAGATCTTGAATAAAGAGGTACAACTATTTTAATTCTACTGAAAAGAAAGAAAAAAAATAGGGGGGGGGGGGG
>MDKJ01066229.1:0-79699 GCA_005239525.1 Nicotiana knightiana | reverse complement strand
TTTAGTATATATTAATGATGTTAAACTGGTTTTGGCTAGATTTGGAGCAATCGGGAGCCAATTGGAGGGTCAAGAGCATAGCGGACTAGTGTTATGGCCCGGTAGAAGTAAGTAATGGTTATAAATCTTGCTCTGAGGGTATGAAACCCCGGCCTTCATATTTCTCACTGATTTTAGAATGGCGCACATGTCGGATGACGAGTATGTGGCGCGCATTGAATTTTTGGATTGGACTTGGTCCTCTCCGCGGCAACTATTGAGTTGCATATTGTACTCAGAACCTTATGTTAAATTATGTTCTAAAGATTGTTGCAATATTTGGGCTATAAGCCGTGTTTGGGGCCTCGTGCCGATCTGTTTAGACCCTTGGGGAATTTTTACTGCTATTTTCCTCACTGTTTATTGATGATTTCACTCAGTCACATTGTGCTTACTGTTTTCGAAACTCAGCCTGATTTACACTACTTTGAGATTTAAAAAATGATGTATTAGGTTGAGTACCCCGTTTTACTGATTTGCCCGAGGGGCTTTTGAGAGGTTCTGTTGAGTGAGGTCGAGGGCCTGATTGTGAGGATATGATACGCCACGAGGTGGCTTGATATTAGCGCTTGGGCTGAAGGAGCCCCTCCGGAGTCTGCACACACACCCAGTGAGCGCACCGAGTGTTGAGTTCCGAGTGCCGAGTGACGAGTGACGAGTGATTGGGAGGCATGAGTGACTGTGAGGTATGCCCGAGGGGCTGATTATGAGTGACTGTGAGGCATGCCCGAGGGGCTGATTATGATACATGTTTTTGCCCGAGGGGCTACTTATGATTTTACCCCGAGGGGCCTCTTTATGATTTATTTCATTTTCATACTAAATCTTTCGGTTGAAGTTGTTGCAAATATACATTTTTCAAAGGATTTTTCTGAAGTTGGTTTTAAGGCATGATGATTTCATATATCTATGTTTATACTGTTGGAAAGAAAGGTTGTGCATATTGTGAATTGATGACATTTGATTTTTATGTGTTTTCTTGCCGCTTAGACTTGATTTACTTCCATTACTACTGATTTGGCATACTCACATTACTCCCTGCACCCCTGTGTTTAGATTAAGGTGCAGATACCGAGCATTAGCCATCTATTCTGTACGGAGCCAGATTGCGGGATATAGAGGTAGCTGTTCAGCGTCCGCAACATCTTTGTTTCCCTTCTTGTTGTATCTAGCTATTTATTGGGAGGTTTTGTATTATAATAGTATAACTTTGGTTTATCTCTCTTAGATGCTCATGACATGTTGTCTCCGGGTTTTGGGGTTGGTTGCACTGTTATTTGGCCAAATGTATTTAGTAAACTCTGTATATTTTATGAAATGCTTGAAATTGGTTGGGATTGTTTTTAAGGAAACTGTAAATATGTGATTGTTGGCTAGCCTATTCCCACGATAGGCGCCATCACGGCCGGTTTAGGATTTGGGGTCGTGACACTAGTGGGTCGTTTAAATATTTTATGGTATTAATAGATTCATTTTCTAGATGGTCTCATGTGTGCCTATTGTCATCTCGCAACCTGGCGTTTGCAAAATTAATGGAATAAATAATTCGATTACGGGCACAATTTTCCGATAATCCAATTAAGTTTATTAGACTTGATAATGCTGCTGAGTTTTCATCCCAAGCATTTAATGATTATTGCTTATCAATTGGGATAAAAGTGGGACATCCAGCAGCTCATGTTCACACTCAAAATGGACTTGCAGAGTCTTTAATTAAATGTCTGAAATTGATAACAAGACCGTTACTCATGAAAATGAGGCTGCCCACTTCTGTTTGGGGTCATGCCATTTTGCATGCAGCAATGCTAATTCGTCTCAGACCAATAAATTATCATAAATATTCCCCGTTGCAATTAGTTTTGGGTCATGAACCTAATATATCCCATTTAAGAAATTTTGGATGCACAATATATGTGCCTGTAACACCGCCATATCGCACCAAAATGGGTCCCCAAAGATGGTTAGGAATATACTTTGGGTTTGAATCGCCCTCCATTATTCTCTACCTCGACACATTAACGAGGGATTTGTTCATTGCACGATTTGCAAATTGTGGGTTCGATGAGACACTTTTCGCAAAATTAGGGGGAGAAATTGGTGAAGCCAAATGGGAAATTTTGTGGAAAAATCCATCATTATCTCATCTTGATCCACGTGCCTCCATTTTTGAAAAAGAAGTGTAAAAGATTATCCATTTGCAGAGAATAGAAAATCAAATGCCAAACGCATTTACGGATCTGAAAAGGATAACAAAATCACATATCCCTGCAGAGAATGTTCCAATCCGTATTGATGTCCCTATTGGATAATCTTCTAGTGTCATAGCTAATGAGTCAAAATCACGCCTAAAACGTGGCAGACCATTGGGTTTTAAGGATCAAAATCCTAGAAAAAGGAAAACAAATGATCAAAATGACACTACGAAAGAGTCTCATGAAGAAATCCATGATTTAACAAATTCTGAGATTCCTGAGGAAACCACTGAGCCCGAGACTCAAGAAAATAAGGAACTATCAATAAATCCAATCGATATCGAGAAAATTTGAATCGAGTGGATATAGTGGTGGATTATGTCTTTGCATATAATGTTGCATCTAGCATTATGCTAGATAGTGAGAATCTTGAACTCAATCTGTTGGAGAATGTTGGCAAAGATGTGATTGGCCAAAATGGCAAGAAGCAATCCAATCAGAGTTGAATTCACTTGCGAAACGTGAACTTTTTGGGCCTGTAGTCCAAACACCTAATAGTGTTAAGCATGTTGGCTATAAATGGGTCTTTGTGCGCAATTGGAATGAGAAAATTGAGGTACAAAGATATAAGTCACGCCTTGCACAAGGATTTTCGCAAAGGCCTGGTGTCAATTATGAAGAGACATATTCACCCGTTATGGATGCTATAACGTTCTTTTATCTTATTAGTTTTGTTGTACATGAAAAGTTTGACATGCATTTAATGGATGTGGTTACCGCCTACCTTTACGGCTCACTTGATAATGAAATATACATGAAAATTTCCGAGGGATTTAAAATGCCTAACTTACATAATTCAAAGTCCCGGGAAATGTTTTCAATCAAATTGCAAAGATCTTTGTATGGTCTAAAGCAATCAGGACGTATGTGTTATAATCGTCTTAGTGAGTATTTATTAAAGGAAGGTTATATAAATTATGACATTTGTTCATGTATTGTTGTAAATAAAACAACATCAGAATTTGTTGTACTTGCCGTATATGTCGATGACATAAACATTATTGGAACTCCTACGTAAATCCAAAAGGCAATTAATTATTTAAAGAAAGAATTCGAGATGAAAGATCTCGGAAAGACAAAATTATGTCTCGGTTTGCAAATTGAACATATGGCAAACGGGATTTTTGTTCATCAATTTGCCTCCATAGAAAAGGTATTGAAACGGTTTTACATGGATGGAGCACATCCATTAAGTACTCTGATGGTTGTTCGATCACTTGATGTGAACAAGAATCCATTCCGGCCTCAAGAAAAGAATGAAGAGATACTTGTCCTGAAGTACCATATCTTAGTGAAATTGGTGCACTAATGTATCTTGCTAATACAACAAGGCCTGGCATAACTTTTTCAGTCAATGTCTTAGCAAGACACAGCTCTGTTCCTACAAGGAGACATTGGAACGGAAGCAAACACATATTGCGGCATCTAAAAGGGACTACCGATATGTGCTTATTTTATGGAAATAATTGTAGTCTCGATCTTGTTGGTTATGTCGATGCTGGGTATTTATCCGATCCACACAAGGCTCGATCTCAAATAGGTTATGTGTTTAACTGTGGAGGCACTACCATATCTTGGATATCGACTAAGTAATCAATCGTGGCTACTTCATCTAATCATGTTGAGATAATTTCTATTCATGAAGCAAGTCGAGAATGTATATGGTTGAGGTCTATAATACATCTTATTCGAGACAAATGTGGTTTGAAGTGTGACAAACTGCCCACGATTTTGTATAAAGATAATGCAGCATGCATAGCCCAATTGAAAGGAGGATTCATAAAAGGAGATAGGACAAAGCACATTTCACCAAAGTTATTTTTCTCACATGATCTTCAAAAGAATGGTGAAATCAATATGCAACAGATTCATTCAAGTGATAATATGGTTGATTTGTTCACAAAATCTCTACCGACGTCAACCTTCAAGAAGCTAGTGTACAAGATTGGGATGCGAAGGCTCAAGGATGTAAATTGATGCTCGCATCAGGGGAGTTAATACGTGTTGTACTCTTTTTCACTTACAAGGTTTTGTCCCACTGGATTTTCCTTGCAAGGTTTTTAATGAGGCAACCAAAAGGCATATTGTTAGATATGTGTACTCTTTTTCCTTCTCTAGAATTGTATTTTCACACCTCAAAGCTTTTTTTAGTTATGTCTTTCCTATTATTTTTCTTCTATGAAATCATAATTGCAAGAAAAATGAGTAGATAATATTGATCAAGAATATGAAGGAAACTTATTGTGTCATGGCAAACCACTATCTTAAAAGCGATTTCGACCCGACTCAATGCAAATCGCTAAGACCGATCGCTCCCCAAGGTTCCACAGCACTTCCAAACATGTGCACTCGTGGCTGGAAGTTTAGAATTGGGACAAAAAGTTGCCCAGAAATCGGTTGAAGAAAAAGAGAAGATGAAGGTTCTTTATGTATTTGAAAACTCCACAAGACAACTACTAATATAGATAAGATTACAAGAAGGAGAATTAAATTGGGGGTTATAGAAATAAAAGAGTTGTTACAGAATTCAAGTAGCAATTACCACAATTTAAAGTATAGTTGTTACAAAGTAATAAATCAGACGTTACAAAATTCATTTCAAAGAGAATGAATTTTGGTAAGCATGTATTTGGACACTTTTATGGTAAGCTAAAAAATAAAAAATAATTTTAGCAAAACTAGATTTGGATTAGGCCTCACGTATATCTCGCGTGCAAGGGGCAAATCGACCCGTTTTGCATTCAGGACCAATTTCTCATGTGCGCGAGACCACTCCCTTTTACTAGCTCTTTACAAGCCCAACAAAGAGCAATTCAATATAAAGAGAAGAAAAAGACTTTCCACAACCAATGAGGGATACTTTGTCTTTCACAAAAAACAAAGAAGTAAAGAAAAAGGGACCACAAAAAAATATTTGGCTTTGCATTATCATGTATAATAATACCAACAATCCCCCACTAATGCAAACACAGAAACAGAATAAGAACAATTCTGGGAAAAAGAAGGAACATGTACTTAAGTGTCAATGTATTTCGATTTGAATTGACACGTAGTGAAATGAGGCAACAACTAACATCCATAAAGTGAAGTACTCTTGAACTGAATGAACATTAGTTGAGACCCCCAAAACATATACTATGTCATTAAATTTATGCAAACCCCGCGACACTAACAAAGTGCTTTTATGGTCATGTACATACCGTGGGTCTCATGAGTGCTCTAGAAAGACATCCCAAGTCTTTCATAAAAGGCGACCGCACCTTTACACTCACGTAGGTGATTCCATCAAATCTATCTACACATTGACCATCTTAAGACTATGGAATCATTAAGAGCAAAATAAGCTCAACCTTATAAAGCAATAATGCATGCCATAGGGATAGGAAAGATAGTGCATATTGAGGTTTTATATGGCTTCGTTTGACCACAAACAGGTATCCACCATACTTTCTCAATCCATGGGCTTTAGCCCCATCCCCCTCGAAGTTTCAAGGATAATACTCCTTGCCAAACCTTTGGTTAAAGGATCCACTAAATTTCTTTCGGATCTTACATATTCCAAGAAAATAACACCATGTTTTAACAATTATTTTACTGCACCATGTCTAATGTGGATATATTTTCTTTTTCCATTGTACAAACTATTTTTGGCATTTCCAATTGCCGCCTGTGAGTCGCAATGTAGAGAAACTAGTGAAGCTTGTCTTCCCCACAAAGGCACGTCTGCCAATAAGTTTCTCAACCACTCGACTTCTTGCCCTGCCAATTCAAGAGCAATGAATTCAGACTCCATAGTAGAACGTTCTATACTAGTCTGTTTTGAAGACTTCCATGAAATAGCACCTGCACCCAAAGTAAACACATAGCCACTAGTGGAGCTAACTTCATCATTGTCAGTAACCCAGTTTGCTTCACAAAATCCTTCTAAAATAGCAGGAAAATTATGAAAATACAAACACCAATCCATAGTACCTCTCAAGTACCTTAACAAACGATGAAGAGCATTCAAGTGTTCACTATTGGGGTTTTGAGTATATCTACTCAATCTACTAACAGCATAAGCAGTATCAGATCGTGTATAATTTATGAGAAACATTACACTACCAATTATCTTAGTATATTCAGTTTGAGAAATACTGGATTCCTTATTCTTTCTCAAGTGTATGCTAGGATCATAAGGAGTTCTCACAGGTGCTACATCAAAACAATTAAACATTTTCAATATTTTCTCAATATAGTGAGACTAAGATAACGAAAAACCATTAGAAGTTCTTTTGAATTTAATCCCTAAATTATATCTGCTTCTCCAAGATCTTTAATTCAAATTTAGAAGACAAAAAATTCTTAGTCTCATTAACTACATTCACATTAGGGACAAAGATTAACATTTGATCCACATACATACGCATAATCACACAATTTGATCCTATCATCTTGGAATACGCACAAGTATCAAATGCATTAACAAAATCATTGCCAACTAATATGCTATTAAACTTTTCATACCATTGCTTAGGTGCCTACTTTAGAACATACAGAGACTTTCTCAATTTGCATACTTCATTCTCCTGTTCTTGGATCACAAATCCCTCAGGTTGAGACATATAGATCTCTTCCTGTAAATCACCATTTAGGAAAGTCGTTTTAACATCTATTTGATGTATCACTAAATTATGAATAGAGGTTAAAACAATAGAGTTCTAATATTCGCTATGTTAGCCACAGGAGAATAAGTGTCAAAGTAATCAATGCCTTTCTTTTGGTTAAAACTCCTAATAACAAGTTTAGCCTTATATTTCTCAATTGTACCATCATGTCTCAATTTCTTCTTAAATATCTATTCGCTGCTTATGGATTTACAACCTTTAGGCAAATCAGACAAGTCCCAAGTGTGATTAGAAACTATAGAGTATAATTCACTTCTAATGGCCTCTTTCCAAAAACTAGCATCTATTAACCTCATTGCTTCATTATAAGTCTTAGGGTCTTCTTATATTAAATAGATTGACACTAATTCATCACTCAGAACATCAAGATCAATATATACAGTCAAGAAAGTAGTGATAAAGTCAGGACCAAAACTAACTTCAATTCTACGACTCTTACTTCGTCTAAGTTCATTTTCATGCTCATTAGCGATAACACTAGAAGACGGCAAAATATGAGAATTAACAGACATAGATGTAGAAGCATTATTAGGCACATCACTAGGAAAATTATTTTTCAATGGAAAAATATGCTCAAAAAAATCTGCATCTCTACATTTACAAATTGAACTATCATTCAAAGACATAAATCGATACGCAACACTATTTTGAGCATAACCAATAAAAGTAGCATCAAAAGTCTTGGGTCCAACAGTTACTTGTTTAAAATCAGGTAGACCAATCTTAGCCAAACACCCCCACACTTTCAGAATTTTCAAGTTATGGGCAAACCCTTTCCATAACTCATACAAGGTTTTATCTAACTTCTTGTGAGGGACTTTATTAAGAACATAGCATGCATATAAAACAGTTTCCCTTCACATATTATCAGATAAACCCGAATTTAAAAGCATAGAATTCATCATTTCCTTAAGGGTTCTATTTTTTCGTTCGACTACACCATTTTGTTGGGGAGTATAGGGAGCACTGACCTCATGTATAATACCATTTTTCTCACAAAAGGCTTCTAGAGTATTAGTACTATATTTACCACCCCTGTCAGACATAAGTCTCTTGATTTTCTGTCTAATTGATTTTCTACTTCTGCCTTGTATTTCAAAAACATGCTTTCGACCTTATCTTTTGACTTAAGAAGATATACCTTAGTGTATCTAGAAAGTCAACAAAGGTGATTTAGTATTTCTTTCCACCCTTAATAACAGCGTTTTGAAACTGCTAAGTCTGAATGCACTAGTTCAAGAAATTTTGTCTTTCTACTAGTTACATTCTTAAAAGGCTTTTTGGTATGTTTTGCTTCTACACAAACAGGACACTTAGAAAAATTATCAACATTAACTCCAGGAATTAATTTCATTTTTCTAAGTCTTTCAATAGAAGCAATATTAACATGACCTATTATACCATGCCACAAATCAATAGACTCGGCAATATAAGCAGAATTGAAAGTATTAGCATTATTAGTAATCTCTTGAGTGATATTCAGTACAAATAAACTCCCATAAGGTAACCCTTCTCATCAAAGCTTCCCCCAAGAGAAATAACAACTTTATCAGATTCAAAACTAAGTTTAAGACATATTTTATTGAGAAGCACACCAGAAACTAAGTTTCTATGAGGGGAAGGTACATGCAGAACATTGTTCAAGGCTAAGGTTTTTTTAGAAGTTAACTTAATGAGAATTTTTCCTTTACCCATAACTCCAACTATAGTGGAGTTATTCGGGTAGACACACTCACCATCAGCAGATTCCTCAAAGTCGTGAAACAATTCCTTGTTGGAGCAAAAGTTCCTTGAAGCGCCTGTGTCAAGTATCTATTCAGTCTTGTGTTTGACCAAAAGAGTATAAAACTTTTTGCTAAACTAACTCAAAGATAGATAAGATGAAAGGCAAATCCTAGTCAAACACAATAAATCTTAGATCTAGCCACATGTTCAAACAGTAATGTCCACTAGCGTATAGAACCAATTATCGAATTATTAAATGAAGATCTTGAGAATAAATGAATGGGTAATAATGAGCAATAAATATGAAAAATGGAAATAAATGTAAATAGGGAGAAATATTCACACAAATATTGAATGATGTGGATGATTCTTCCTTTTGACAACAACGTGTGACAAATAGATATGAAAATGGACAAAGCTTTCTTGGATCGTGTGAGTGGAAAGGTAGAATAAACAACAAAATCAATCACTGTGTAAAGGTAAGCTTTTGTATTATCTCCCAAGAGACAACTTCTTACAAGAGTTCTTATCAGAGTCAATATCCTATCTTTCACTATTTATATGGGATATTCCCAAAAAACCCTAAAAAATACAACCAGGGAAATACACAATTGAATATTCCTTTTGGTAATTCCAAGACTATTCTAGTTGTTGTTCTTATGCTTCTCTATTCGACCTCGGCCTTGATATCTTGCTCGACGACTCCTCGCTGTTGGGCCCTGCTCGACCTCGACCGTAATTTTCACGCTTGTTCACACCTATTCGCTGAATTTCCTCAGTCGAATTTTGACCCATACAGTTAGTCCTTCCGCTTGTTGAGGTTGTCTTCTGGTCGACCTCAGTGAGCGGACTTTATCAGCAATAATTTTGGAAAAATCTCGACGTGATGGCCAAGCAGAAGTGATTATTGTCGATATGATGATGTGTCGCTCTGGGGATTATGGTCAATGGGGTTGGTAAAGGATGACATCACGGCCGCATGCATCATCATTGTGCATCTTCCAAATGCGCTGCATCATTTCTCGAGCCTCTATTGCTTCGATTCTAGGGCCACTGACGGTTATTTACACCAAGTTGGGCGCCTCGGTTGTCTATAAATAAGGGGGGAACTCTTAGAGAAGCTTTTGTATATTTCTCAACTTTGATCCCTGTGTCTCCCTCTTCCTCTTGTGTCCATACTCCCTATAACTTCCACTATCACCACCTCTTCTTCTTTTCTGGTTCCACCACATTACCACCAGTAAGAGATAACTAACGTAACTTCCAACCCCGAGGTGGTCTCAAACACAATTCCGTTGTCGGTCGCCATGCCCTCCGGTGGAGGAGATTTGTCATGACCCAAAATCCTAACTTAGGTCGTGATGGCGCCCAACAGCGGGGTCAGGCAAGCTAACACTCAATTTACTAAGGGTTCTTTCTTATTAGATTAAACATTTCAACATATACTCAGTTTTTAAAACTTAAAACATGAATCGACAAGGATAATTAGCCAGTTTTTTAATCAAAAGCAATCATGAAGAGGCGTGAGCCAATATATATATACAAACCCGTAATCCATAATAACTATCACGTGTGTGCCAGGAACTAGTGTCACAAGTCCTACCGGCATACTAACAGAATATACAAAAGATATAATATACAGTCCCATTGTCTGAAGGAAATAGACAGGAAATAAGCAAAAGAAACCCCATGGTGCTGCCGGAGACCGCTAGGAGAAAGCAGCTCACCGTGAAGTCAGGTCCATCTATAATCAAAATCAAGCTCCGGTCTGACAACCAGATGCACCAGCCTCACAACCTGTACAATTAAGTACAGAAACGTAGCATGAGTACATAAATATATATATACCCAGTGAGTATCCCACCTAACCTCGAAGGGGTAGTGACGAGAGGTCAACTGGACACTCACTAAGGTCCAACAGTATAAATCAACAGAATATGATGAAAACAGTAGGCATGTAAAGGCAGTGAAGCAGCAAATATATATAAGGCACTGAAATCCAAGGAAGTGCTGGAAAGAAGTAGACAATTACTACTTCCCCTTCCCCCAAAACAGTGTCCATGAATTTAGTAACAAATAAATCATGCGCATACAGTATAAGGACAACCGGCCGGAGTCATAAGATAGTCATGTTCGTGCACTACCGAGGGTCGAACGGCCCGAACCATAAGTGCGCCTTTCCATAAAGTACTCACATCTATGCACTGCCGAGGATCGAACGGCCCGAACCAAAAGTGCATCTTCCAATATGCCGTGGCATATGGCCCGTTCCCATAAGAGTGGGGGAAATCACACTCCGCTCGCGGAATATAAATTGTGAAGCGGTCACATGCACACACACTATTCCTTTTTAACTTATTTTTCAGTAAACAATTCCTTACAAATTTTCTCAAATTCCATGATCTCAGGGAAATAAGCCTCATGTAACATTTAATTTACTAAGCATATAGTTCATATTAAGTAAAACACAAGGCATGATGTGGACCTAGCTACCCGGACATAATAATAATAGCCGCCACGTACGGACTCTCGTCACTTTGTGTGTAAGTAGGCCCCACAATTATCACATATAGCATTTAAAACACCTACGGAGACAATTCCCTCTTACAAGGTTAGAAAGGAGACTCACCTCGCATCGCACCTACTCCCCGGGTCAAGAATGCGCCGAAACTCCGAACTCGACACCCACGGACTCGAAACTAGCCAAATGTTATACAAATATATCAATTTACATTCAAAGCATGGAATTCTCCTATTATTTAGTAAAAATCACCATTCTTGAAGAAATCCCAAAATCCAACCCCGGGCCCGCATGCCCGGATTCCAAAAATTTCGAAGGAAACCCTCGCCCATAACCTAAGGATCGCTAATATATGATTTTTGTATGAATTCATAGACAATGCATGGGTAATTTTCTACATTTTCAAAAGCCCTAGGTTACTACCCCAAATCCTTAATTTTCACTAATTAGGTAGTTAATTTAGCTTGTAATCCATGCATGAAACTAATATTAGTGTAGAATTTACTTACCTTCAATAACTAGGCCGTTTGATCCTCTTTAATGCTGAAAATCGTCCCAAGGAAGAAGAAGAAGGTGAGGGAAATGAATTAAATCCCGCTATAAAAACACACTGCCTAGTGGTCTCCTCTATGTGATCACGGCCGGGGCAATGCGATCGCACGGCTTTAAATGACCAGGCCCACATGGCCTTCTATGCGAACGCGGAGAGAGCCCTGCGAACGCACAGGGTAAGGAGTAGCTGGGCTGGCCCAATGGTCGGGCTATGTGCGAACGCGGGTGGGGTGTGCGATCGCACTGTGTCAGGATCCCAACCCATCACGATCTTGGTGCCTTTTGTGTGAACGCACAGGGCATTCACCACCCCTGCCCAGTTCCTTATTTGCGAACGCAGTAACCCCTCTGCGATCACAGATAAGGAAACCAGACCTGGAAATTTCTGGTGTTTTGCAATTAGCTCAGAGGGGTCCGAAACTCACCCGAGCCCCTCGGGACCCCGTCCAAAGGCACTGGAAAGTCCGTATTCATGATACGTACTCGCTCGAATTTTCGGAACGTGAAAAACAACAATGAAACTAAGAATTCGACCCCAAAACCAAATTGAATCAAACTTTGAACTTAAAGTTGTAGAATTCGCTAACAATGCGACGAACCGACCTATACTACTCGGAATGACACCAAATTTTGCAGGCAAGTCATAAATGACATAATGGAACTATCCCCGATCTCAAAATTCTGTTCGGACCTCGATAACACAAAAACACGTCCCAAATCACAATATTAACTTAAGAAAATTCTTATTTCGATATTTGGCGCTGAAACGCTCCCGGGTCATTCAAAACCCATTCCGAACATATGCCCAAGTCCGAAATCATCATACGAAGCTATCGGAATCGTCGAAACTCGATTCCGAGGTCGTTTTCTCAAAATGTTGATTGAAGTCAAACTTGGCCTGAAAGGCCAACTTGAAGGAACCAAGTGTTCCAATATTGCTCTAAACATTTCTGAATCCCGGACCACCCGCCCCCGCAAGTCATAAATCACAATAAGCCGCTATGGGAAGTTTCATTTAGGGGAATGGGGTCCGATAACTCCAAACAAATGGTTGGGTCGTTTCAAGATTCCATCATTATGGAGGAAGAAAGCTTCTCTGTTGTGGAAGAGGTCGTTCCTCGTAACCCTACTTCCCGGTCAGATTTTTCGAAGGAACCCGTTCAGGACCCTGAGCTAGTAAGGTCCGAGATGGAGTTGAACGACTGGTCGGGTCGTTACATTCTCCACCTCTTAAATAAACGTTCATCCTCAAACGGGTCTAGAATCATACCTGAAGTGTTGAATAAGTGTGGATATATGCTCCGCATGTCCTCCTCGGACTCCCAGGTCGCTTCCTCGACTAGTTGGCCCCTCCACTGGACCTTTACTGCAGACACTCTCTTGGACTTGAACTGGCGATCATGTCTATCAATAATAGGAACTGGCTCCTCCTCGTAGCCCAACCCCTCATCCAACTAAATAGTGATGAAATTCACCACGTGAGAGATGTCGGGATGGTACCTCCGGAGCATGGATACATGAAAGACTGGATGAAAACCTGATAAACTAGGAGGTAAGGCTAGCTCATAAGCAACCTCCCCAACTCGCCTCAACACCTCGAAGGGACCTATAGACCTCGGTCTCAGCTTTCCCTTCTTCCCAAACCTCATAATACCCTTCATCGGTGAGACCTTCAACAGAACCTTGTCTCCCTCCATAAATGATACATCACGTGCCCTCTGGTCCGCCTAACTGTTCTGTCTGGACTGTGTTGTATGGAGCCTCTCCTGAATCAACTTCACCCTCTCCAAAGAATCCCTCACTAGGTCGGTACCATATAACTTAGCCTCGCCAGCCTCAAACCACCCGATAGGTGAACGACATCACCGACCATACAAAGCCTCAAATGGAGCCATCTCGATGCTAGACTGATAACTATTATTTTAAGCAAACTCGGTCAAAGGCAAGAACTGGTCCCACTGACCTCTAAAGTCAATCACGCATGCCTTGAGCATGTCTTCCAATATCTGAACTGTACGCTCCGACTGGCCATCAGTCTGAGGGTGAAATGTTGTGTTGAGATATATCTAGGTGCCCATCTCACTATGCAATGCTCTCCAGAAATGCGAGGTGAACTGAGGACCTAGATCTGATATAATGGACACCGGCACACCGTGCAACCGGACTATCTCCCGAATGTAGATCTGGGCTAACCTCTCAGAAGTATAAGTAGTACCCACTGGAATGAAATGTGCCGATTTGGTCAATCTATCCACAATGACCCAAACCGCGTCAACCTTCCGCAAAGTCCGAGGCAACCCAACCACGAAGTCCATAGTGATGCGCTCCCATTTCCACTCAGGAATGGGCATCTGCTGAAGTAGGCCTCCTGGCCTCTGGTGCTCATACTTAACCTGCTGGCAGTTAAGACACCTAGTCACATACTCCACAATGTCCCTCTTCATCCGCCTCCACCAATAATGCTGCTTCAAATCATGATACATCTTCATAGCACCAGGATGAACAGAATACCGAGAACTGTGTGCTTCTTCTAGAATCCTCTCCCTCAAGCCATCAACATTAGGAACGCATAAACGGCCCTGAATTCTCAGAACACCACTCTGTACCACTGTCTCCCGAAGCTCTGCCAAGAACGGATCATCAAATTGCCGAGCCTTAATTTCACCCAATAACGAAGACTAAGCGACCACATGTGCTAGAACTAGACGAGGCTCTGAAAGGTCTAATCTTACCAAGCGATTAACCAAGGACTAAATGTCCAAGGCTAGAGGTCTCTCCTCTGCTGCAGTATAAGCCAAGCTACCCATACTCTCCGCCTTCCTGCTCAGAGCATCTGCTACCACATTTGCCTTGCCCGGATGATATAGAATGGTGATGTCATAATCCTTCAGCAACTCAAGCCACTTCCGCTGCCTCAAATTAAGATCCCTCTGTTTGAACAAGTGCTGCAAGCTGCGGTGGTCTGTATAAACCTCACAAGACACCCCATACAAGTAGTGTCTCCAAATCTTAAGAGCATGAACAATCGCCGCCAACTCCAAATCATGCACAGGATAATTTTTCTCAAGAACCTTCAATTGCCGTGAAGCATAGGCAATAACTCTCCCTTCTTGCATCAACACATACTCCAAGCCAACGCGCGAAGCATCGCAATATACTGTATACATCCCAGAATCGGAAGGCAATACTAGAACTGGTGTTGAGATCAATGCTGTCTTGAGCTTTTGAAAGCTCGCCTCACACTCGTCAGACCATTGGAACAGGGCATTCTTCTGAGTCAATCTGGTCAATGGATCTTCAATAGAAGAGAACCCCTCCACAAATCGGCGATAATAGCCTGCAAGGCCCAAAAAGCTCCTGATCTCTGTAGCTAAAGTAGGACGCGACCAACTCTGAACTGCCTCGATCTTCTGAGGATCAACCTTGATACCCTCTCTGGATACTACATGCCCCAGTAATGCTACGGAATCCAACCAGAACTCACACTTGGAGAACTTAGCATATAGCTTCTGTTCCCGCAAGGTCTGGAGAACAACTCTCAAATGTTGCTCGTGATCCCCCAGGCTACGTGAGTAAATCAAGATGTCATCAATAAAGACAATAACAAAGGAATAAATATACGGCTTGAACACCCTATTCATCAAGTCCATGAATGTTGCTGGGGCATTAGTCAAGCCAAAAGGAAATCACCAGGAACTCATAGTGGCCATATCTCGTACGAAAAGCAGTCTTTGGAACATCTGAGGCCCGAATCTTCAACTGATGATATCAAAATCTCAAATCAATCTTAGAAAACACACGAGCGCCCTGCAACTGGTCAAACAAATCATCGATGCGTGGCAAAGGATACTTGTTCTTAATGGTGACCTTGTTCAACTGTGGTAATCAATACACATCTGCATGGACCCATCCTTCTTCTTCACGAATAGAACTGGAGCACCCCACGGTGATACACTCGGTTTGATGAACCGCTTAGCTAACAACTCCTCAAGTTGCTCCTTCAACTCATTCGGAGCCATATGGTATGGAGGAATAGATATAGGCAGGGTGCCTGGAGCTAAATCAATGCAGAAATCAATATCACGGTCCGGAGGCATGCTTGGAAGGTCTGAAGGAAATACATCAGCAAACTCTCGAACCACTGGCACTGAATCAATCGTCGGAGACTCGGCGGTGGTGTCCCGCACATAATCAAGATAGGCCAGAAAACCCTTCTCGACCATATGTCTAGCCTTCAAGAAGGAAACAACTCGGCTGGCTGCACTAACTGAGGAACCTCTCCACTCCAGCCTAGGCGACTCGGGCATGGCTAAAGTAACTGTCTTGGCATGGAAATCTAGCACGGCATGATAAGGAGATAGCCAATCCATGCCTAGAATAACCTCAAAATCAACCATGTCGAGCAATAAAAGGTCCTCTCTGGTCTCGAACCCACAGAAGGTGATCACACAAGAACGATAAATCCGATCTACCACCACATAATCGCCCACATGAGTGGACACATATATAGGAGAACCCAAGAACTCGCAAGGAGCATCCAGAAAATGAGCAAATAATGCTGAAACATATGAATAGGTGGATCCTGGATCAAATAATACTGAGGCCTCTCTACCACATACTAAGATAATACCTGTGATCACGGCGTCTGAGGCCACTGCATCTGATCTGGCCGGAATGGCATAGAATCTAGCTGGAGTACCGGAAGGCTGAGCTCCACCAGAGTGAACAGAAGCTGCCTGACCTCCCCTTGACTGGCATCCACCTCTAGGATGACCCCTGCCGACCTGTCCTCCACCTTTAGGTGGCCGGACTTCTGGTGCCGGAACCATCGGCTGATAACCCTACTGTACGGCCTTTCCAGAAACCTGGGACAATGCCTCCTCATATGACCTGGCTCTCTACACTCGTAACAACTCCCAGGTACCATAGTCTGCTGCCCCGAAGAAGAACCCTGAATGGCCGGAGGGCGATGTGGGCCCTCTGGCATAACACTGAAGTAGGGGTCAGAGGATCTCGGATGACTGGGATAACCACTGGGTGAACTCTGAATGGTTGGAGGACGGTAGGAACGCTCTGGCATGGCACTGAAATGAGTCCTTGCTGGAACACCTCGGGGAAGTGGTGGAGGTGCTGAATATAAAGGCCTGCTGGGCTGACCACTGCTAAACTGACCTCTGCCCCTAGCTGGGGCACCTTTAAAATCTCCAAAGAATCTAGCCCTCTTGTCCTGCTGCCCCTGCTCCCTGCTCCTCAATCGATCGCGATCGCGATCGCGGTGCCTTTTGTGCGAACGCACAGAGCATTCACCACCACTGCCCAATTCCTTATTTGCGAACACGGTAACCCCTCCGCGATCACAGAGAAGGAAACCAGACCTGGAAATTTCTGGTGTTTTGCAATTAGCTCTGAGGGGTCCGAAACTCACCCGAGCCCCTCGGTACCCCGTCCAAAGGCACTGGCAAGTCTGTATTCATGATACGGACTCGCTCAAATTTTCGGAACGTGAAAAACAACAATGAAACTAAGAATTCGACCCCAAAACCAAATTGAATCAAACTTTGAACTTAAAGTTCTAGAATTCGCTACAATGCGCCGCACCAACCTATACTACTCGGAATGACACCAAATTTTGCAGTCAAGTCATAAATGACATAACGAAACTATACCCAGTCTCAAAATTCCGTTTGGACCTCGATAACACAAAAACACGTCCCAAACCACAATATTAACTTAAGGAAATTCTTATTTCGATATTTGGCACCGAAATGCTCCTGGGTCATCCAAAACCCATTCCGAACATATGCCCAAGTCCGAAATCATCATACGAAGCTACCGAAATCATCGAAACTCGATTTCGAGGTCGTTTGCTCAAAATGTTGACCGAAGTCAAACTTGGCCTTAAAGGCCAACCTGAAGGAACCAAGTGTTCGAATATTGCTCTAAACATTTATGAATCCCGGAGCACCCGCCTCCGCAAATCATAAATCACAATAAGCCGCTTTGGGAAGTTTCATTTAGGGGAATGGGGTCCGATAACTCCAAACAAATGGTTGGGTCATTTCAAGATTCCATCATTATGGAGGAAGAAAGCTTCTCTGTTGTGGAAGAGGTCGTTCCTCGTAACCCTACTTCCCGGTCAGATTTTTCGAAGGAACCCATTCAGGACCCTGAGCTAGTAAGGTCCGAGATGGAGTTGAAGCACATATCCACCCTTAGATCCAAATATCACATCCCTGCTCATGTTGACATTGTTCCCTCTGGGGACGATGTAATACAGGTTCACCGGCCCGGGTATTGTGCATTTTACGCCTACCCGTTCCAAGTAGGTTATTCTCTCCCCCTTCCTCCATTGGCGGAGGAATTCTACCGCTATGATGGTGTCTACCCGGCTCAACTTTCTCCCTATATCTACAAGATCTTCCTCATGCTAACAAAGCACGCGGAGTTGGCCGGCTGTGGAGTTTCCATCGGCCATTTGTTGCACCTCTTCGTGCCCAGCTTCCATAGGGGCACGATGATTCACCTTCTCCATTACGGAACCAAGGGTTGGTGGCTGAAATAGACGACAAAGAAAATTGTTGGTTTTGGCTCAATTATTTCTTTGTCAAAATCGAGCATGTGGTAGTGAACCCTAGTGGGTTTCCTGAGCAGTGTAATTTTGCTCGTAAGTGTATTTGTCAACTGAATTATGCCCTTTTCTCTTTCTTTCTGTGTTTCATGACTCACTTATTTTCTTTCCCCTTCGTGTAGCTCAGAGGAATCCCCCTTCTTTGGTCGCTGACATCGGTGATTGGGTGGCACAAGTTTTCCCCCACACCATAGGGATTCGTGACTGGGCGTCATTCAACAAGAAGTTCGGGCCAAGCCCTCGACCGGTAAGTCGGACCTTGTCTTATAGATATTTTGAATTTGTTGTAGTTCGTTTCCCCTTTGTATTTATGGTTCTTTTATTGGTGCCAGGTCGGAGTACTTCTAAGAAGGCGAAGGCTCACGTTCCTGCCTTTCGTCAGGCAGTCGCCTCGGCCGGGATACAGTTCGTGTTGGCCGAGTCCGTGCGGAATGCTTCTCCTCATACTCCAACATTAGGTGAATCTAGCCCATAGACGGTTGTTCCATCAATAAAGACCCCGGCCTGCCTGGTGACGCACCTAGTAGATGAGTCCTCTCCCAGCGAGGAGGAAATGGCGTCATTGAAGAGGCGAAGGGTAGATACTGGCAGAGTTACTACGGCCGCTTGCGCGCCTGAGGGGCCGATTATTTTAGACGCGGATTTGGCGCATCCATCGGTTAGTGGGGTTGAACCCGCGCTAGAGATCGTTGTAGAAGAGAGGCTGACGGAGACAGTAGAGGCTACTATGGAAAGGGGGCGACTGGTGGCAGCTGAGGTCGGCTCTTCATCCGTCGGTGGTAGAGGAAAAATGGTTGTTGTAGATAATGAGGGGTCCAGTATGATATTGACCCATAGGAAGTGCGGACCTTTGAGGAGAGGTTCACTTGAGCGGAAGTGAGGACCGAGGGGTCCACTCGAAATATTGTTATCCCTGTGGATTTCAACATGTTGGTCAACTCGGAACGTGTGGTTCCATCTTTGGCCCCCCTGTGCACGGACACCGAGAATAGGACTCTGCATACGTTGAAGGATGCGGACCTGTCACTAGGCATTTTCGGAATGGCCCTGCGAGTAAATTCTCTTTTAGCGTTTTAATTTCTTCTTTCCTTTACGTTATTTGCCTTTGTTGATCTCTCTTTGTTTGTTTATCAGACTCCCATTCTGGAGATTGAGAGCGCCCGTCGGGAGGATTAGAGGGTGGCTCTCTATAAGAGGATGGAGTCTAAATATAGAGAGTACCGTACCAAGCACCGAGTATTGGTCAGCATACTTGGTGAGGACAGTCAACTCCAGACTCTCAGGGATGAGTTGAAACAAAAAGATGAGGAGTTCAGGGAGAAGGATGGTTTGGCAGTTGCAGCGTGGTCGAGGGTATGTCGAGAGCCAAAGATGATGAGCTCGAGGTGAGCAAGTGGGTAATGGACAACTGCATCAATATCCAGGCTCAGGTGGCATCCTTACGGGTCGAGCTCGAGTAGAGTGAAGCTAGAGCCCACGACTTGAGGGACGAGTTGGCTGCCAAAGCTACAGAGTTGGAGAGAGTTGAGAGAGCAAGAACGGCTACTGTGGTAGAGGCAGAGAAACTAGCGGGTACCCTCCACGTCTTCAGGTCCGAGCGGGCTACTGAAGCAGAGACATATGTGTTTAAAGAGGCAAGGCGTGAAGAGTGGATCGGCAGTCTAAAAGCATAGGTCTCGTATCTGAACGAGCAGATTATTGTCCTTAAAGCCGAGAAGGCGCAGCAACAGGCCCAGTCGTCTACCTCCCATGCTTCCACTTATACCAGTGTGTTACGGGATTTGTATGAGAAGTGGGTTCATGCTGAGGCCCAGCTTGACATATATAGAGCTTTGATGACGGCCGGGAAAGCTTCTGAGGCGGAATTCGAGGATGCTCGTGTTAAGGCACGTGCAGCTCGTGCTTGTGGCTACGACCCTGGCACGCCCGACATGGATGATGATAAAGATGACTTGGACGGGCTCGAGCCTGGTGCTTGGTATGATGATGAGTACTCCGATGGCGAGGACACCGGTGGCGATGGCGATGGCGGAGCTGCGGCCAAGTATTATGCTCGTCTTTGTATTTTTGTTCTTTTCTTTTTCTCTTTTTTTTGTTTTGTGGGCACTTGTTTGGCCCTTATAAGACGATTTTTTGGAATGATAATACTTTTGTTGTTTGTTCTTGAACTTCTTGTTTTTCCTTTTGAGTGTTTTTCTCGATTGACTGCCTTGGTTGAGATTTCACTTAGGTCGACTGTAAGTTGAGTTAGTTCGAGGGCAATTGTCGACTTGTAATTTTACTCGAACGAGATCGAATCATAGGTTTATTCGAGTGAAGTTGAATGTCGACTTATAAATTGATTCGTACGAGGTAGGATGTAAGTCGATTCGAGCGAGGTCGAGCGCTGACTTTAAATTAATTCGAGCGAGGTCGAATGTAAGTCGGTTTGAGCGAGGTCGAATGTAGACTTAAAAATTAATTCGAACAAGGTCAAATGTAAGCCGATTCGAGCGAGGTCGAATGTAGACTTAAAAATTAATTCGAACAAGGTCGAATGTAAGTCAATCCGAACGAGGTTGAATGTAAGTCGATTCGAGCAAGGTCGAATGTAGACTTAAAAATTAATTTGAAAGAGGTCGAATGAAAGTTGATTCGAGCGAGGTCGAATGTAGACTTAAAAATTCGAACGAGTTCTAATGTAAGTCGATTCGAGAGAGGTCAAATGTAGACTTAAAAATTATTTCGAACGAGGACGAATGTAAGTCGATTCGAGCGAGGTCGAATGTAGACTTAAAAATTAATTCGAACGAGGTCGAATGTACATTTCCTGCATTGGCGTAATGTGTAAACTTGGTGGAGACATGTAATCATCATATGTTTGCATATTCTTCTTTGTGTATACATTCATTGGAGAAATTTACGTATTTCTTCTCTTTTCGTACATACATTCGAGAAGTCCCCGTCTATATAGTCCCTTCATTGGCCGACCTGGAGAAACTATTGAGAGGTTGGACGATGAATTTATACTTAATTTCGAGATTCCCTCTTCGTCACCTCATTAAAAACCTCCTCGAGAAAACCCAATTGGGACAAAACTCGGGTGAGGGAAAAATAGTACGACTTGGAGGATGCCTTATTTTTAGAAGTTGAAGTATTTGAGGTGAGCAACGTTCCAATTGTTCGGTAGCAATTTTCCTTCCATTGTTTCTATTTGGAACGACCCTTTGCTTACTGCCGCCGTAATTTTGTATGGGCCGTCCCAATTGGTCCCCAATTTGCCTTCCCGTGGATATTTGCTTGCCTGTTTCTTGGCTTTGAGTACGTAGCTCCCGACTTTGAGTTGTCTGACTTTGGATTTTTTGTTGTAATATCATTCTGCTTGTTGTTTTTGGACGACCATACTTATGTAAGCCATGTCTCTTCGTTCTTCGGCTTCGTCAAGATCTTGCCTTCTATTTTCGTCGTTGCTTGGCCCTCTTTTATTTGAATATCTTAGGCTCGGCTCCCCAACCTCGACCGGTATTATAGCATCAGTCCCATAGACTAGTGAGTATGGCGTTTCCCCTGTGCTCGTCCTTGGCATGGTGTGATATGCCCATAAAACTTCTGGTAGCACCTCCGACCACAGTCCCTTGGCATTTTCCGATGTCTTTTTCATGATATTCAATATTGTTTTGGTGGAGGATTTGGCTTGGACGTTGGCGGCGGGATGATAGGTGTGCAGAGTATTTTTTTGATGTGCCACTTCTCGAAGAATTCGGTGACTTTTTTCCCTGTGAATTGAGGTCCGTTGTCACAACTGATTTCTGTGGAAATGCCGAAGCGGTATACGATGTTCCTCCATATAAAGGCGATCACTTCTTGTTTGCGTATTTGAGCGAATGCACCTGCTTCCACCCATTTAGAGAAGTAGTCAGTTAAAACCAAAAGAAATCCTACATTACCTTGACCTGCGGGGAGTGGGCCAACGATATCCATTCCCTATTTGATGAAGGGCCACGGCGACGTGACCGAGTGGAGGTGCTCTCCTGCTCACACTTTTTAACAAAACCAACTGCTTCCTTTTTCATTGTGGGACAGTAGTAGCCTGCTCGTATGATACATCTAATGAGGGCTCGAAATGGCCTTCGTGGACCTCTTCTAGGACACGCCTTGTCTGGTTCGAACCCAATCATTTTGCTAGAGGGCCGCCATACGTTCTCTTATATAGGTCATTGTTGATGATGCTATACCTGGCTGCTTGCATTCGAAACTTTTTGGCCTCTTTTTTGTCGTTCGAAATCACGTCGTCCTATAGGTAGGAGATGATACGGTTGTGCCAGTCCCAAGTTAGGTTATGGTGCGTACCTCAATTCGGTCGATGGTGGAGTGGAGGAGTGTGACTACGTTCTCCTTTCCGTTTATACTTTTGCTAGCTTCCGCCAATTTGGCGAGGCCGTCTGCCTCGATGTTCTGCGCTCGAGGTATCTGGTGAGCTGACATTCATCGAACTGGGGCAGCAGCTTGCAGATCTCGACCTGATATTTTTATAGCCTTTGTTCCTTGATTTGGAAAGTCCTTGACTTGATTGACGACGAGTTGTGAGTCGCGTCAGAAGACTACTCGTCGTGCTCCATATTTGAGGGCCAGTTTAATTTATGCAATCACGGCCTCATACTCGGCCTCATTGTTAGTCATATCGGGGCATCGTATGGACTGACGAATTACTTCACCAGTCGGGACCTCGAGTATGAGTCCCAGTCTAGATGCTGACGCGTTGGAGGCGCCATCGGTGTATAGAATCCATAGGTCGTGTACCTTGGGGGAAGTACTGGTGGCTTCCCTTTTGGCCTCAGGTGTTATTCTAGCGCTGAAGTCGGCGACGAAGTCAGCGAGTACTTGCGACTTTATCGTTGTTCGCGGCTAATAGGTTATATCGTTCTCTCTTAACTCGATATCCCATTTAGTCAACCTACCCTACAGCTCGAGTTTGTGTAGGATACTCCTCAGGGGAAAAGTCGAGACCACTGAGATGGGGTGGCATTGGAAATAAGGTCTGAGCTTTCGTGAAGCTACGACCAAAGCCAGGGCCAGCTTTTCGAGGTGAAGGTACCTCATTTTGGCGTCGACCAAGGTTTTGCTAATATAGTAGATTGTAGATTGTGTACCTTTATTTTTGCGGACCAGGACTGTGCTCACTGCAGCATCGGACACGGCCAGGTAGAGTAATAGGCGCTCTACGGGTTTCGCCTTAGCCAGCAGCGAGGGAGAGGACAAGTATGCCTTTAATTCTCTTAGGGCGTTGACGCAATCGAAATTCCATTGGAGTCCATTGTCCTTTTTGAGTACGCTGAAGAATTTGTGGCATCTATCAGAGGATCGTGAGATGAACCTCGATAGGGCGGCTATACAGCCGATCACCTTTTGCACCTGCTTCTTGCTCGTCAAGTTTTCTGGTATTCCTTCTATAGCCTTGATTTGGCCGGGGTTAACCTCAATGTCTCTTTGCGACACCAAAAAGTCGAGGAACTTTCCTGAGGTTACGCCGAAGGCGCATTTCTCGGGATTTAGCTTCATGTCGTATCGCCTAAGTATGTCGAAGGCCTCTCTCAATTGGTCGATGTGATCTTCCTTTATTTTTGACTTGACCAACATGTCATCTATATATACTTCCATCGTTTTGTCGAGCTGCTCTTTGAACATTTTGGTTACTAGCCTCTGATAGGTTGCCCCCCGCATTTCTCAATCCGAACGGCATGACTCTGCAGCAGTACGTCCCTTGGTGGGTGATGAAAGTAGTTTTTTCCTGGTCCTCCTCCTCCATGAGAATTTGGTTGTAACCTGAGTAGGCGTCCAAGAAACTTAACATATCGTGTCCTGTTGTTGCATCGATGAGCTGATCAATGTGAAGCAATGGGAATGAATCTTTCATGCAGACCTTGTTCAGATCTGTGAAGTCCATGCACATGCGCCATTTCCCGTTTTCTTTTTCATCATGACCATGTTAGTGACCCATTGGGGGTACTTTGACTTCCTGATGGAGCCGTTTGCGAGCAGTTTTTCCACCTCTTCGCGGGCAGCATCATTTATTGCAGCATTGAATTTTCTTCTAACATGTCGTACCGGCGGGTAGAGTGGGTCGACATTCAACTTGTGTGTTGCTATTTCCTTCGGGATGCCTGGCATATCTGCATGGGAGAAGGAAAACAAGTTTGCGTTGTCAGTTAAAAATTTATGGAATTTACCTGGTTCTTAGAGTTTGTGGCTGATATAAGTTTTTTTGTTGTGGGTGCTTTTATCCAGCTGAACGGGGTCGAGGTCTTCCACAGTTTATCCCGTGGCTTCCACGATGTCGGGGTCTTTGATGACATCTCTTCGTTCGTCATCGTCTGACCTCGACCTCGCTAATTTCTATGCCTCTGTGCCTTGATTTTTCAACTATTGGGTGTACGTGCAGTCTTGGGCAATGTGGTAGCATTCTTGGGTTGTGTGTTGCTCACCGCGAATGTTGAACACTCCCCATGGGGTGGGAAACTTGATGAACTGATATAGGGATGTCCCTCATGGTGTGTATCCAAGGTTGTCCTAAGATGGAGTTGTACGATGTGTCTTGATTCAGGACATGGAAATTTGTTTCCAGGGTGATGCCACCGGCCATAACGGGCAGTGTGATTTCTCCGGAGGTCCTCTCAACTTCATTGTTAAAACTTGTTAGTGTGATGCAGCGTGGTACTATCTTATCTTCGAGTCTCATTTGTGCAAGCATTCTAGGGTGGATAATACATGCGCTGCTTCCGACATCTACCATAATCCGTTTTACATCGATATCTGAAATTTCGTAAAGTAATAACAAGAGCGTCATAGTGAGGAAAGGTCAAACCATGGGTATCCGACTCATCAAATATGATACTTTCTCGAGGTCATCATACCGTTCATGGGTGGTCGACCGCTTCAACTTGTGGGTGGTTGGAAATTTCACGTGGTTGATTGTTGCATCGTCGCCTCCGCCGATAATCATCTGGATGATGCGGGCTGGGGAGGGTGGTTTCGGGGGGCCTTGATGCTGTTTTAGCCCACGAGCGAAGTTTTCTCTTCATCGATCGCTCAGCAGCTCTCCCAAATGCCCTTGGTGGAGCATGTTCACTACCTTCTGTCTTAGGGGGGATGCAGTCTTTGGTCTTGTGGCCCCATTCCTGATGGAATTCACAGAGGGAGTTCGACTTTCTGGTGTTTAGGTCGGACATCATCTTTTGTGGCCATTTCACCTTTGGGCCGAGCTTCTCTAGGGCGTAGATAATTTCTGAAGGGGAGACACAAAAATTGTGAGCAAATGATAGTTGAGTCATACCTCTTTCGTTTCAGTGAGTCCCTATTTACGGCCTGGATGGGTCGTCGCCATGGCGGGGGGTGGTATGATGGCAGTTCTAACGTACGGTTGATGTCTCCCGTGATTGAGGCGTGGACCTAGATGATCCCTTCTGTTATCATTTTTGCGGTCCTCTATTGACTTCATATGGACCGACGTCAACCGATGGATTGGTCTGTTAAGGTCGTCCTCGTCTGATCTCACCTCGGCAAAATAGGCGTTGTGTATTTCTTCCCAGGCGGTGGGGGGATACTTCATGAGCCTGTTCAACAGTTTCTTGGTCGCTCTCGAGCCGCTCATGTTCATCCCGTTTTGAAAAGCTTCTACTGTCATTCCCTCTGATACGTTTGGAAGGGTCATTCTTACTCTGTTGAACCGGGCGAGGAAGTCCTTGAGCCCTTCGCCGGGTGACTGTTTAATGGCGAATATGTCATTCACCATGGCTTCTTCTTTCTTGGCCTCGGCATGGGCGGTGACGAACTTGTCAGCCATCTCCTCAAATGTCTCTATGGATCGCGCTGACAGTTGTGAGTACCATGTCAGGGCTCCCCCGGTTAGAGTTTCGCCAAACTTTTTCAGCAGTACAGACAACACTTGTTCTTTAGCGAGGTTGTTGCCTTTCACCGCGGTGACGTAGATGATGATGTGATCTTCAGGGTCCGTTGTGCCATCATATATTTTTAATTATGGCGGCATCTTGAATGTTTTGGGTATAGCATGTGGTGCAGCCTCATCGTTATATGGTTGTTCCACGAACCGACCGACATCCTGTTTTGGTAGAAGTTTGGGGTGCCCGGTATCTTATCTACCCTTTCTTGGTGCTCCCTTATGTGGTCGCAGAGTGCTTTATTCTCATTCTCCATCTCCTCCATTTTTCTTAGAATGGCAGCGAGGGCGTCACTACCTGCATCATTAACAGTGTCAGTGATACTTGTTGAAGGAGGAGGAGGGGTGTGCTGCTCATTGGTTGTCATTGTGACATCGACTCGTGCATCATCTCTACTCACCCTTTGAGTGGGTTTGTCGAGTATGTTGTTCAGTGTACTCATTAGCCATGCCTCTAGTAATTTTTTCACTGCTGGTGGTGCTTCTTCCGTCATGGACGTAGGGCTCATTTTCCATGAGAGGTGGTAACACTGCCATGAGGGAGGGGTGAACCACTTCGCCTAGGTGAAGCGCTTGTTCTTTCTGTCTTCTCTGTTAACCTCATTGATGGTGTTTAGGAGATTAGCAGTAAGGCCTGCTACTGCCTTCAATCTTTTTTCTCCATTTCCTGCCATGTTAGGTCGTGCAAGTATGAAAAAGAAAGTTCTGTATTTTTTTGTAGATCTAGAAAAACTATGACTTTGACTAGAAGATTCCCACAGACGGCGCCAATTTGTTTGACCAAAAAATTATAACACTTTTTGCTAAACTAACTCAAAGATAGATAAGATTAAAGGAAAATCCTAGTCAAGCACAATAAATCTTAGATCTAGCCACGTGTTCAAACAGTAACGTCCACTAGCGCATAGAACCAATTATCTGATTATTAAATGAAGCTCTTGAGAATAAATAAAAGGGAAATAATGAGCAATAAATATGAAAAATAGAAATAAATGTAAATAGGGAGAATGATTCACACAAATATTAAATGATGTGGATGATTCTTCCTTCTGACAACAACGTGTGACAAATAGAAATGAAAATGGACAAAGCTTTCTCGGATCGTGTGAGTGGAAAGGTAGAATAAACAACAAAATCAATCACTGTGGAAAGATAAGCTTTTGTATTATCTCTCAAGAGTCAACTTCTTACAAGAGTTATTATCAAAGTCAATATCCCCCCTTTTGCCCCCTATCTTTCACTATTTATATGGGATATTCCTGAAACACCCTAAAAAGTACAGCCAGGGGCATATTCAATTGAATATTCTTTTTGGTAATTCCAAGACTATTCTAGTCGTTGTTCTTATGCTTCTATATTCGACCACGGTCTTGATATCTTGCTCGGCGACTACTCGTTGTTTGGCCCTGATCGACCTCGGCCGTAATTTTCACACTTGTTCACTCATATTCGCTGAATATCCTCAATCGGAATTTGACCCATACATCTTGTTAGCCACCATGTTCGCCTTAATGACCACATCAGCAATGACATTACCATCCTCAGTAAGATTAGCTTGGACTAGAGCTTTTCCTCCCTGCTTTGAGCTTTGTCCTTGTCTCTGTTTGCGTTGAAAGGCCTTGTGACCAATTTTGCCGCAGACATAGCAAGGTTCTTTCGACTTTTGAATATGGCCCTCCGGCTTATTAAAGTAATTCTGCTTCTTAACATGTCCTTTCTTCTGGCCTTTCTTCTGTTTTCCTTTAAACCTGTCTTTCACAAAAGTACTAGAAGATTCACAAGGTTAGCTTTAGAAGAATTAAGAGAGAGAGAGAGAGAGAGAGAGAGAGATTTCATATTATCTTTATGACGTTCAGACTCCTCATCTTTGAGACGGTTCGCTTCCTCAGTCCTCATGTGAGTGATCAGTTCTTGAAGAGTTAAGTTTTTCTTCTTGTGTTTTAGTCGATTCCTGTAATCACTCCAGGAAGGTGGAAACTTTCAAGCAGAATATTAGCCTGAAGAATCTCACACATATCCTTTCCTTCGTTCAAAACATCAGCAGTCAAGTTCTCATACTCGTGAACCTACTCCATGATCGATTTATTGTCAACCATCTGAAACTTGATCGACTTTTCAACCACATACTTCTTTTTTTCCGCGTCATCTGCACCATATTTCTTCTCCAAATTGTCCCATATGGCTTTAGCAGATTTATAATTTATAAACAAATCAAAGAGAGGGTTATTCATATGGTTAAGAAGATTCACTCAAACAGTTTTATTATCCTTTTTAAATTTATTCTTGCAGCAGCATCAGCAACATCAGTAGTAGCAACATTAGAACTATCAGCAACAACATCGGCAGGAGGTTCGTTGAACAAAATGTTATCAACTTCTTATTGTTCAAAGAAAATTAAAAGTTTCTGAAATCAGCGCTTATAATTGTTTCCATCTAAAGGCTCAAGCTTTGACAGATCAGGAAGTATTTTGTTCAAAGTGGTAGTCATCAGTCAATATTATATGTAAACAAATCGCTTTCAAATTGTAAGAAGAAATGAGTAGATAAATGGTATACGAGAAATATATTAATTATTTTCACACCTCAAAGCTTTTATTAGTTATATTTTTCTTATTATTTTTCTTCTACAACATCATAATTTTAAGAAAAATAAGTAGATAATATTGACCAAGAACAAGAAGGAAAAATACTGTGTTGTGGCAAGTCACTGCCATGAAAGCGATTTCAGCCCAGCTGGGTCAAATCGTTAAGACCAATAGCTCCCAAGGTTCCACATCACCTCCTAACACGTGCACTCGTAGATGGAAGTTTGGAATTTGCAGAAAATAGTTTCCTAGAAATCAAGTTGAAGAAGAAAAGAAGATGAAGGTGTTTTTTGTATTTGAAAACTCCTCAAGACAGCTCCTAATATAGATAAGATGCTAGAGTTGTTACAAGAAGGAGAATTAAATTGGGGGTTATAGAAATAAAAAAGTTGGTACAAAATTCAAGTAGGAGTTACAAGAATTCAAGTGGCAGTTACCACAATTTAAAGTATAGCTATTACAAAGTAATAAATCAGACGTTACAAAATTCATTTCAAAGAGAATGAATTTTGGTACGCATGTATCTGGACACTTTTCTGGTAAGCTAAAAAAATAAAAAATAATTTCAGCAAAATCAGATTTGGATTAGACCTCACGTATATCTCATGTGCAGGGGAGGGGGCGGATCGACCCGTTTTGCCTTCAGGACGATTTTCTCATGTGCGCTAGACCACTTCCTTTTACTAGCTCTTACAAGCCCAACAAAGAGCAATTCAATATAAGGAAGAAAAAAACTTTCCACAATCAATGAGGGACACTTTGTCTTTCACAAAAGACAAAGAACAAAGAAGTAAAGAAGAAAAAGGGACCACAAAGAAATTTTTGCCTTTGCATTATCAAGTATAACAATATCAAGGAAAACTTTATATGGATGCACTTCTTGTTCCTGATTCATCTTATCAACGACGACAACATATTCAGTATAATTTTACAAGTGAGGTATGTGAAGGGTAGACCTTATCCCTACATTATACAAGGCGATACATTCTAATTCATCTTGAAACTGAAAATCATCTGATCCGAAATTTTATAATTAAGAATGTATTCATTTTCATTTGCTGAAGATTATTTCAAGATCAAGAACACACATACTTGGTATTTCTCTTTCTTTTCCTTTATGCTTTTCCGATGTAACAAACTAAAAACACAGTTTGGATCATCTCAGTTTTGTTTTCTACTAGGTTTTGCACCTTTGTTTCATTATGGTTAACCTCTAATTTTCATGTTCTTAAGGCTTTTACTCATAAGCTTGGTGCTTAAGGTGGTAATTGTTTGTAATTTTTTTTTAAAAAAAAGGTATCGTAGTTTGTTGTATAGGAAAGGATGAGATTATAGAAAATGGGAGAAATTAAAAAATAGCCAGATTTACAAGTGGTCATTCAAAAATAGCCACAGTTTCAAAAGTAATCGAAATTTAGTCACTTTTCATGTAAAGATAAATCTGAACGAAAACGTTGTTCAAAATCCGAAAAATACTCCAGCATAATATACTAGAATTCCAATATAATGTACTGGAACTCCAGTACATTATACTGGAGTTCCAGCATAAGTACTTGGAACTCCAGTATATTATATTGGAGTTCCAGTATAGTATACTGGACTTCCAGCATAATACACTGGAGTTCCAGAACTTCCAGTATAATATACCGGACCAGCATAATATGCTGGAAGTTCATACACAGGTACTCCAATCTCCAATATATTATGCTGGAACTTTCCGGGTGTTGGAGTTCCAGCATAATATGCTGGAAGTTCATACACATGTGCACCGATCTCCAGTATATTATGCTAGAACTTTCCGTGTTACAGCAAAATAGTGGCTAATTTTCAATAATTTTGCAAATGCTGGCTATTTTTCAATGACCAATCCGAAAACTGGCTAGCCCGTACTATTTTTACATAGAAAATTAATGAAGTTCTATTTGATGTGGAATATTTGGATTTTTGGAGGTTTAATAAGCAAGAAAGTGCCCTTCTGCATAGATAATTAAGGCGTTAGAAGTTTGCTTATAACAGATTTAGGCTTACTTGTGCAGTTTAGTTTGTCAAAGTTCGATCCTATTAAGCTTTAGGGATTGCAAAAATCTATTGTGTAATTCATGAGGTTCCCTTATATATTAGAGGTCAATTATGTTTATGTTTTTTTTTTGTGGTTAAAGTTCTTAAGAGAGAATCAAGAAGATACTACATGTAGTTATCTATTAATTAACTGTGCACCAAATAAACAAGTGAAAATAACTCTGCTAGTTTTTGGATTGGTAATTGAAAAATAACCAGCATTTTACAACTTCATTAAAAAATAATCACTATTTCGCTGCAACACGGATAGTTCCAGCATAACATACTGGAGATTGGAGCACATGTGTATGAACTTCCAGCATATTATGTCGGGCCAGTATATTATGCTGGAACTACAGTATATTATGCTGAGAGTTCACAGGTAAAAAATTCGAACTCCGGTATATTATACTGCAATATTTTCCGAACTTTGAACAGTCTTTTCGTTCAAATTTATCTTTACATGAGAAGTGGATAAATTTCGATTAAATTGTGACTATTTTTAAATTATCACTCGTAAATCTGGCTATTTTTGAAATTTCACCCTATAAACAATTCCAATTCCAAACTGTCTAATCTATGGGCTTTGTTCGGTCTTGGCCTCCAATTCTGACTTGGACTTAGATCCAACTCGCCCACAAGCAACAATGAAATTTGGAAAAATAAACTGTATAGTCACTTTTAAAATAATAGTCAAAAAATATATTTTTTCTATATACTTTTTGTATATATATCATTTATGTAAGTTATATACAAAAATTTTATATACCTTTATGGCTACCAAATATAAATAATTTCTGCAAACTAAAAACAATCTTTGCGCGACTTTTTGGTTTGAGTAACCAAAATAACCAACTTGATAGCTTTTGATTCTTTATAATAAGAATATTGTTTGGTATGAAGTATAAGAAGGTATAGTGATGGTATAAAAATTTAATATCACCTTAATACTTTGTTTGGTTAGCAAACCTGATATAAGTTATCCGGGATTAAAATTAGTACCGAGATAACTTATACCTTGTAGAGAGTGACGTAATTAGTGTCGGGATAACATATACCTTCTTCTTAGAAATTATGCAATTGTCATTTTTAATAGAACATACCAAACAGTAAATAATAAATAATCCCAGTATAATTAATCACAACATAACTTATCCCAGCATTACTTATCCCGACATAAACCGTATTCAAACCAAATGATCTCTGAATGTATTGTCTTCGCATAACCGTTTAGAACTTAGAAGTATTGTGTTTGCATTTAAAACACAGTGTTAAGAAATTAAGCTCAAAGAAATAACATAAAACAAGAAAATAGACAAAAGATGTAGAGAGCAAGAGAAGAGAGATTATTATTTCTTCAATATATTCAAGTGTATATAATGTAATGCCCAAACACTCTATTTATAAGATGATATAGGTAATACAAAGGGATGCAATGAACATGATATTAACTATTGAAATCATGGGGGAAGATCATGCAGGAGGTTATGAAAGTGCGGAAGTTACAACCATAATACTAAGAAGTAGTGGAGATAATGAAGAAGAGTAGTGGGAATAACTTCTTTAGGAGTTATAGTCCATTATACAATATTATATTTCATAACACACAGCTTCTTGTAAATACGTACTTGGAGGTTCATAAATAAAAGACCTGGTATCCAAAAACTATCTATTTTTGGCAAAATTTAAATGACAAAACCTTTTTAAAATGAGAGAGAGAAACTACTAGGCAAAGGCGAAACTAAAATTTAATAACTTCACACATATATATTTTTGCCTTTTCATATTATTAAATAATCCTATTTTATCTTTTACCCTATCTTTGTATGTAGTAATTTTACCTTGTACCTTACTTTTTCTTTATAATATTACAAGTTTATTCTTCATATTATTGGTACATGACATCATAAAACAACAGAAAATAATACAATCTATCCATGCATTGTATACGGCAAAACGATACAGCACAATACAATACAATACATTATGAAATGATACATAACAACCATCCAAACAAGCTGTAAACATCATCAACAATCTCTAATAGTTTTCCAGAAAATATTTTCCAATTCACCAAAAACTGGGAAATTTTCTTCATTTGAATCCATTGCTCCCAAGTCAAAAAAGCTAAATTCCAGATAAAATGGATGCCCTTAACCCTTTACGCAGACAAAAAAGGTAAACTCTATAAATACTTCAAAGTTAAGGAAAATGTAGAGAAAGAAACAAAAGGGAGAATAACATTACATTTGAGCAAAGAATATACCAAATAAAATAAATATCTTTATGTCTAAAATCCAGTTTTGGCCCTGCCACATTATGGATTTACAAACTAATATATATATATATATATATATATATATATATATATATATATATATATATATATATATATATATTTTTTATTTTTTTTATTTTTTATTTTTTTTTTTTAAAAAAGGAACTTCCCATGAAATTCACTAGTCAAACAATTTGCACATTGATATACTTGTCAACCAATAAATTTTCATTTTCATATGGTTCTTGTCAATAGATATAATATAAGAAATCTCTATCTTCAACTCTTAAAGGAAGCGACTTCTCGAATTCCAACAGTGCAAGATTATACTAAAGGAGAATATTACTGTGAGGTTAAACGAGTATCGTCTGGAGAGGGTAGTGTGCACGCAGACTTTACCCTTTAATCCGGTAGACCCTCGGCTCAAAGAAAGATGAAAAAAGAAACAGTAGTAACACCAGCTATCAAGAACATCGAAGCGGAGTCAATAACAAGTTATTATTCTAAGACATAGAAGGATCTGTAATAAGATGAAAATGCAGGAAAAGCTAATGATTCAAGCAGGACAAAGAATAAAGAATTTCTACTGGAGTAGCAATTCTAGTGTACTATAAAGTCAAAAGGTAAAAGAGAGATGCTTGGTGATAGCAGCAAGAAGGGAACAAATGACTAGAGGTCTTGCTTCAAAGAGATGGGAGATTTCCCTTGTGTTTTGCATGACAATAGTGTAAAGAAAATGAACATCGGACCTAACTCATCTCCAACAAGTAGATTGTGATGCAAGGATTGTCGGAGACAACTCCTCGTATCTTCCACCAACACAGAATACTTAACAATGTTGAAGATAAAATTAAGTAAATAGAAAGTATACAATCACGATTGCCGGAGACTTCTCAAAGCTTCAACCAATGTAGAACACTTAACAATGTTAGAAGATAAAATTAAGTAAATAGAAAGTATACCATCTTTAAACGTTTAGATGAGATTATCACACAATTCAATATGATATAATAGCATAATAGCAGGCAGACGTCCCAGGTTCAAGTTTCACCGCCACCCATTATCACAAAGCGTGTGTTTAAGCCATAAGTAAACTAAAATGTACGCTCTTTAACAACCTAAACTTTTAGATAAATAGCCACACAGTGTCACAAAAAAGAAGTCATGCGACCTTTTCGTCTGCACGAAGAATCTTTCTATGAAAAACTATAAGGCACTCTGACAATTTCGGTTGTATTTAACGTACTTTCGTGCTTTTCTTTGTCTAAAGTGTATCAGCCGACAAGTATTTTCGTGATTTCGTCCAACACTTATTATTGAATTTACTTATATGCAATGACGATATGTATAATACTATCATTTCACCTAAAATCTATTGTAAGAGGTACCTGACAATATATGTAAAAATTTTACATAATCATGTCTTCAAACCTGTAGTAAGAGATCACCAATTTCACTTAAGTTTTAACTTATATGCACCGACGGCAGAAGACTTTTTTCCTACACCATCAAGGTCAAAGTGACATACAACATGTAACGGACTATAATAACACTTACAGTATTTATCAACTCACAAATAAAGTAATCACTTGTATTAATAGATTAAATTACACTGATAGTGTTAAAATCTGGTATATGAGCTAAATTCAGCTCACTTATTATGAACAGTTATTAGCAGAGGCGGACCTATGCAATAGGTAGAATCGTCGCTGACACCCGTAAAGTTCGGCAAAAATTACATGTAGTATATGCTTTTAGAAAATAATGATATATTAATAGTGGACACCCTAAATACAAAGCAGATTTTGATTGGATCAAAAAGTACACCCACGACCTTCAAATGTTGAGTCCGCCTCTGGCTATTAGTAACTTTTTTTTAGGTGATATGATAGAATAAAAGTTATTACACCACCATGAGTGTAGAAACATTAGATTCTTTAATACTTTGGGTATTAGAAAGCCATTACACATGCACCAGTATAGAGGCTTGTGAACAAATATTTCTCAAGAATATGCCCCTCCTAGCAGTATAAATTAAAGCCATTGGTGACTGGTGAGTGGCATCAAACAAAATCTGCAGTTATAACAAGTAGTGAGAATGGATCCTTCAGGTAGGTTGAGCAATAGAGGAAAACAAGAAATTCAACCACAGACTTCAGTACGAGGAATCAGACGACCTTCCGATGAGTTGGGAGAAGAGGAGAAAAAAAGAACTAAAGATCGCCTATTTCAAGCCTGCATGGAGAATAGGTGGACAGAAGTGAGGCGACTGTACATCAACGACAAGTTCGCCCAAGAATCCAAACTCACTAAATCTGAAGATACTGTTCTTCACTTAGCTATCTCTTCTTACCATCCACATCGAGATGACTCTTTACAGCAAACTCATCTTGATTGTATTAAGGATATGGTAGCTACAATACCAAAGAAAAATCGATTGTGTATCTTAAAACAGAAGAATGAAAAAGGGAACACACCTCTTCACCTTGCAGCAGAACTCGGAAGTGTCTCCATTATTGCGTGTTTGGTAACCCCACAAGAACCTGAACTCATCTGGGAGACCAATTCAAAAGGGGAAACCCCTTTATTCGTAGCTGCTTATCGTGGCAGGCTAGATGCTTTTCTCTACCTACATGAGTGTTGTCAAAATGAAAAGAGCAGAAAAGATCCAATTGTACTTTGCAGGAGGGGAGATGGGGATAACATTCTACACGCAGCCATCTCTGGCGAGTACTTTAGTAAGAGCCAAATCCCCTTCTCTTATTAATTATCAAACATTTTGTTACATAAGTTTGTATACAATGTCTTCTTTCTTGTGGGATAGTGATATTAAGAACTTAATTTTCTTGTAACAGAGTTGGCTTTTCAGATAATAAATCACTATGGGCTACTTGTCAACCGTTTAAACTCAGAGGGCATGTCTCCTCTACACTTTCTATCTAGGATGCCTCAAGTATTCAAAAGTGGAAGCCTTTTGCGGTACATAGATAGCATTATCTACTACTGTAAGTCTCTATAGTCTTTTTGGTCAAAAAGTGGCACAGAATACCCTTTACAAGGATTTAAATACACCGAGACATATCGGGGTTCTTTTTGTCCAGGCATAACTGTCGAGGAGCTAAAGATAGAGAAATATAAAACTGAAGGCATAGAAGACACATATCGTAGACTCCCAGATAACTGGAAACTCCCAGATAACTACCAAACACTGGTGGAGTTCTTGGAACTACTTTGGAATGGGACTGCAAATTTTCTTGGTGGGTAGATTTACCGCACATGATCAATGTCTTATTTAATCTATATCGTACATTATACTTGTACAAAAATTGTTAGGGAGGAAATTCCAAACACTCAAATCAAAACGAGAATGGTTCATTTGCTTTTGGGGTTTACGGAAAGCACTAAACCAATCTCCTTTTGAAAATGCACTAACAAAGTGTTTGAGAGACTGTTGTTGGCACTTTCTACCTAAGAATTGTACATTACCAAGACTGATTCTCTTCTCTATCTAGATTATTTTAAGGAAATATGTAGCGGGAAGCAAGCAAACAAGTCTAAAGGTAAGTGATTACATAGAAACATTCCAGTTTCTTAACTCATTCATGTTGAGTTAAATAATTGACCAATCTCTTTTTGAAAATGAACTAACTAAATGGTTCGAGCGCCTCAGGAGAGTCCTGCTGGTATTCTGTACCTAAGAATTTTACATGGTCAGGGACTAATTCTCATTTCTCTCCAGCTCTTACTGAAGAAACTAATGTGAAGCGAGATAAGAAGTCTCCAGGTATGTGACTATGTAATAAACTTTTCAGGTTGTATGGACTTAACCAAGCTACTTAAGCAGCCATAGGGCCGAAACTTTTTCATGCGGAAAACTCTTACTAGTACTAACTTATTTTTCTTTTTTCTTCACACCAAGGCAATCAAGATGATCCTGAGAATCCCCCAATTCCAGGTGAATGCATACACATGTATACCCTGCAGTTGAAGCTAAATGGTACCTCCAACTATGATAACTAAATATAAAGGGCAACCCAATGCACTAAGCTACCGCTAAGTGTGGGGTCCGGGGAAGGGCCGGACCACGAGGGTCTATTGTACAGAGCCTTACCCTACATTTCTGCAAGAGGTTATTTCCACACATGGCAGCAACTTTACCAGCTACGTCAAGGCTCCCCTTCTATCATAACTAAATATAACTCATCAAAATATGTACACAAATAATCAAGAAGAAAAGGTGCATCTGATTAAGCAGGAACCTTCCAGTTTATTAACTCATTATATCAAAATTAAGAAGTAGCCCAATCTCTTGTGAGCATCTCATCAGGAGTACGTTGTTGACACTTTGTACCTAAGAATTTTACACATTCAAACACTGATTCTCTTTTCTATCCCAGCAACAACTGGAATAACTAATGTGAATCAAGACAAGAAGTCTCCAGGTATGTGAATATGTAATAAACGTTTCAGGTTATATGGACTTAACCAGGTTACTTAAGCGGCCAGAAACTATGATATATAATATTTTTTTATGAGGAGAACTCTTACTAGTACTAACTTATTTTTCTTTTTTATTCACACCAAGGCAATCAAGATGATTCCGAGAATCCCCCAATCCCAGGTGAATGCATACGCATGTATACACTGCAGTTGAAACTAAATGTTACCTCCAACTATGATAACTAAATATAAATCATCAAAATATGTACACAAATAATCAAAGAAGAAAAGGTGCATCTGATTACGCAGGAATCTCCCAGTTTATTAACTCATTATATCAAAATTAAGAAGTAGACCAATCTCTTTTGGAAAATGAACTAACCAAATGATTTGAGCATCTCATCAGGAGTGTGTTCCTGACACTTTGTACTAAGATTTACACATTCAAAGACTGATTCTCTTTTCTATTCCAGCAACTACTGGAGTAACCAATGTGAATCAAGACAAGAAGTCTCCAGGTATGTAATTACATATAAACCTTTCAGGTTATGTCGACTTAAGCTGGTTACTTAAGAGGCAAGAAAGCTACGGTATATGATTTTTATCACCAGGATAACGCTTATTAATATTAACGTATTTTTTCTTCCACACCCAGGCCATCAAAGTGATCCCAAGAATCCTCCAATTCAAGGTAAATACGAACACTTGTACATGTAGCACGGTCAAAAATAAATATTACCTCCAACTACAATGATTAGATGTAATACCTCTAAACATACACACCAAATATCAAAAAGATATAATGTGGCATTTTCAAAAGCATGATATGGTAAATTATTCTCTGTCATGAGAAAACTTGAAGCTTTATTAATAGCTTCTCTTTATGAGCACCGATATGTGCCGAGACTAGTGAGGTACACACCCTTAAAGGTTTGATCATAATCACACTTAAGCCATCACTTAAAGTTCCATCATACCACATTTGACAAGTTTTGAAATTGAGACTAGATATTTGGCAGACAGATATAAATATATTTGTGAAAATAATTTTTATTTGTTTTCTAAAGTAATTCCCAGACCCCACTTGTGGGATCTCACTGGGTCGTCGTTGTTTCTAAAGTAACTCAAGAGATCAGACATATTCAACTTTAAAGCAAGTCCTAATAGAGGTTATGTTCATTTCTCTGTGTCTTCCCTATTTTGGAAGCCTTGGGTGGTGTTTGTCAAACAAATTGAGGAGCCGGAGTAAATCCACCATGAATTAGAATGAACATCTATTGGACAAATAAAAAATCTATTATTAAATGGATTAGTAGCACACTAAATAAAACAAGAAGAGTGTATGTATGTATGTGTGTTACTTCTTGAGCCTCTTCATATGGTTACACCAATAATTCTTTACATGCCATTTTCAAAATATATTTCCTTCAACTTTTCTTTTAGAAAAGCTTTTCGTTGCTTATTCTGTCTTGGAGTATTCTTTAGCTTCCAATAATTGAAATGAAAGCATTGAGCTAACTTGTTTCCAGCTTATGTGAACATTTTCTAGGTGAAGAGCAATGATTTAAAAAAATGCAAGAAATTCTCCAACATATTTGTACTAACAACTAATCTCTGGAAGTTCAGCTGAAGGGAAGAGAAATGGCAACTTATTTCCAGCCAATTACACCACCTTTATCAATTTCGTCAAATTGCTAATGAAGATTTTGCTAATCGTAATGGGTATTGGTAAGATTTTCTTAAAACATTTCTCTTCAATCATGCATACATTTCGTAAGAAAGTACGTGTTTGACGAACCCCACCCCACCCCACCCCAAAACCCTTTTTTTTAAATAACCGTGGTGTCTGGGCCAGCTTACGCGCACCTCGACTAAATCCACGGGATACCTGCTAAGTTGCTACCTCCCACCAGCAATCACTCAGTGTTTTTTGCCTCCGCTGTGAACTGAACCGAGACTTCATGATTCTTAACTCACTTCATTGACCACTATTCTTAGGTGCAAAGCCTAGACCCTTAAAAATGATTCTTCAGCAATCCTATCCTTTTTCACATTTTAAATTTGTTTATGAAACTTTAACAAGTTAGCCTTTTCTTTTCCGTTCTTTTCTTTCCACGTCATGTCATAAGGTCTCAAATCTTGTTGCATGCAGGACTCCAAAGGATAAAGAAATTAGAGGTAAAGAAGAAGCACCATCAATGGGCTGTTAAAATTATGAAGTTGATGATTGAGAAAGAAGAAAGTTACAAATTCTATGAAAATACCGGGGAGAAGCCTGAAGATAAGGACCTCTATGATCAAGGCCTCTATAGGCAAATTGGAAAACCTCCTCCAGCACCCCCTCCAACAGACATTAATTTAGGAAAAGCAGAAGAACCTAGTAACATTGCACAGATCAAGGAACCAGCAACCTCAAGCACAGATAACAAAAAGAAAGATGATATCAAGTCTGGTAAAGAATCTCTTGTCTCTTTCTGGTCATACTTGTGTGGCACTGAAAACTTATGTTCTGTGTCATCAAGATTCTGCAATTGTAAAAACCCAAAATCTATCACGTCAAAATGCTATAAATTTTGTTCTAATATTCCAAGTTAGGATCAATTTTCTTTGAAGCTATATGTTCCCTAAAAGCAACTAGTAACTATAGTTCATTTTTTTTTTTATGGGTAAATGAACTGGTAACTATAGTTCTAAATACAGAGTTGCCGAAGACCAAGGCAACACCCCTATTGGTGGCATCAAAAATGGGTATCATAGAGATGGTGAAGGAGATCCTTGAAAAGTTCCCAATAGCCATTCAAGATACGGATTCTGACGAGAAGAATATCTTGCTTTTGGCTGCAGAGCATAGGCAAACAGCCGTCTATAACTGGTTAATAGGACAAAAGTACCCAGACCGCGTGTTTTATCATGTGGACAAACAAGAAAACAATGCAGTACACTTAGCTGCATTGTTTCAGAACCACGAGTTGTGGCGCATCCCTGGTTCTGCGTTACAGTTGCAAGGCGAAAGGAAGTGGTACAAGGTAAGAGATCTCTAACAACCATCCTTTTTTATATCAGTAAGGATTAAACTTAGATACATTAAAAGAATTTTACCCATCATAATGCAGTATGTGAAGCACACTTTGCCAAAGCAAGCTTACGTCCGTTATAATAAAAAAGGTCAGACACCAAGAGAGATCTTCAGAGAGACGCATGCAATGTTACTCGAAGATGGCACTAAGTGGCTTGTCACAACCTCAAATTCGTTCTCTGTCGTCGCAGCACTGATTGCTACAGTTGCATTTGCTACAGATTCTGCAGTTCCAGGCGGAGCCGATGATTATGGCCGTCCACACCTTGAAAGTCAACCTGCTTTTTCAGTATTTTCTATCTCATCACTTGCTTCTCTTTGCTTCTCTGTCACAGCCCTGGTGTTTTTTCTAGCTATCCTCACATCTCGATGCCAACACAGTGATTTTGAGAAAGACTTGCCAAGAAAGTTGCTCCTAGGATTAACTTCGCTTTTTGCATCAATAACTGCTATCTTGGTCTCATTCTGCGCTGCGCATTTCTTTGTCCTCCAGGATAACTTAAGGAAAACAGCACTTCCATTATACGGGGTGACATGCATACCTGTGGTGTTTTTTGCATTTAATCAATTCCCTCTCTATGTTGATCTCATAAGGTCATACGTCCAACAGCTACCACTTCGTAGCTATAAGGTGTTTTATACCGAGTCCTCAGGCGCAAGTAGCTCAGATCAGAAGAAAGAAGGTAAAAAGAAGAATGATTGAAACAGGTAGAGATAATGACAAAAGGTGAGCGTTTACTTTAATTTCCCAAATAAGACTGGGTTGTTGTGTTTCAAAAAATGTGGAATTCCAGGAAAGGTTTCCCTTCGCTGAGATGAGGCGAGGTGGAGATATCATTTTTCTGTGTTTCCTGAATAAACTTGTACTCTCTTAAGAGTTACATGGTTTCATATACGTTGTTTCTGTACTAAAGCTAGTTAAAAATGTTTTTTGATCCCTTAATTTATATGAACTTGAGGGAATCTTTGGGAACTCACCATGTCTAGATAGCGCAAAAAATGTATGTTCTTGTTTGTAATCCTTATTCGGAAGAAGAAAAGGCTCAGCTTTTCAACGTGCAATTTTCATTCACTTATGAGTAAATCCAAATTAAAAGATTACTCTTAGGCTACCTCGCTCAAACTTTAACCAAATATGGATAAGAAATCAATGTTCTTCTTCAGTAAACTTTAGAACCCAAGCAAATTCAACTAAGAAAAAGGAGAGGACAAGATATTCAGCAGACCTTAATAAAGACACAGGAGTTTAAATAGCAAAAGGAATGTTGCAACAACTAGCCTATGCAAAAATAGAAGCGGAACATGCTAAGAGCGACTTATCTGCCAAGCTGGTGTGGTTCCTCAAAAGTATTACTCTTTAACCAGATTCTTTTAAATTGTGGTCTTTGTCTCATAATATGTTAACCACTGCTAACAGATCGTTGAACCTGTGGTATAGTCGATGAATAAAGCATATGGAACAATAGAACACACACACACACACACACACACACATCATATATGTGTGTGTATATATATGTATGTGTGTGTGTGTATATATATATAAAATATATATATAGAGAGAGAGAGGAGGAGGAGATGCATTTTTCCTACTCAAGCAGTAACTTGGGCCATTTGTGATATGGCTGTGTTTTGGAGACGAATTATTAGGTAAAGTACTTATTCAACATGTCCACTAATATATTTTTAGAAAGAAAACATAAAACTTTTTTGTACAAGTAGCTAACATTCAGTGCTTTACTATCTAATGATCCACAAAAGATGGAAGAAACAGCAGAGGTTTAACAACAGGGACCTTACATCTGAACACTGGATAGAGGTCAATAAATAGCAGAGTGATAAGTTGTTACCAGCTGTGAAAAGATAACAATTGTTGTGCCTTCTTACTCATAATCTTTCATATTATCCAATGGAGGATCAATCCCAGTTTGTCCTCAGCGATTGCACATTAATACCGTCAGCTGCATGCTTCAGAGAGGCCGTTTGCCCAGCAAAACTTGTTCTCAAATAACTGCACAACATCTCTTCAGAAAACAATATGGGGTATTTATTGGATTGTCTTCCTCGGATAGGAGCAACTGTGATGGAAGATTCTAGGCTCAGTATTAGGAACTCCAAGCTCAGAACCATTTGAACCCCTGTATTTTGTTTATCGGTAAATTCACAGTTCAAAGTTTTATGATGTCACAAGGGGAAAAATTATAGTAATCGTCATGTAGATTTACCATACCTCAAGAGCTTTGTTGCATTCCTACAGAAACACTTCGAGAACGCCTTTTCTTTGACATGCCCTGAAACACAACTTTCATACCATTACTTCTTTGCTCAAGGAACAGATGGTGCAAGAACAACATGGTGATTACACATAAAATTTGAAAAAGAACAGCATAAATAAGGTCAAAAAACAACTCTCAAGGTACTATGTAAACTAAAAAAAAAACAAGCAATTTGTCCTGAGCACCAAACTTTTGGAAGTACCATTCAAATTCCACAAAGATGAACAGATCAACTTTCTTTCTTTTTTTCTTTTTGTAGGGCCTACATTGTAGGATGACAGCACTAAAGGAGTGCTTATCTCGCGTCATCAAGACACCAACAACAAACAAGGTCAATTTTGAGAATAGGTGGAAGAAATGGACGCAGAAAAGCAATTTGGAGTGATCATAGGTGGACAATCAAGTGGTCAACATAAAATAACCACAAAGCCAAGCCCAAGAAAGTGTCAAGCAGAGGCCACAGATAAACAATGACACGATGACTTGTTGACATTCATTTATACATAACAATTCCGCGACAATACAAGAGAATATTAATAAGAAGAAATATGTATAAACTTATTAATAATCACAACAACAATAGATTTGAACATGCTAGTCTCATACCTTAGAGGACGGCAGGGGCAAGGAAGCCTGTCGTACAGCCTTCTCTGGTTCATTAAGCTGCCGAATCTCTTGAAGTTGGCATGCTATATCCTCCAGAAGCTTTAACTGCATCTTTTCTTTTTCTCTATGCTCTGCAGTCAAGTCAAGTTTCTCTCTTCCCTCTTGCACAATCTTTAACCTCTCACGAAGCCGTCCCACTTCAGTTTCAATTTTCAGTCTTTCATTGTCTACAGAGGACATGGGATTTCGCCGCGAATCACATAGCAAAGGTTTACCACGTGGCCCCACTGGTGGAAGCCCACAAGACGTGTCTGCACTGCTTTTAAGATCCACTTGAGTATACAACGTGCTAGTACTTGGACGATCTCTAATTACATTAATCCTCTGTGCAGGAGAAGCTTCAGTAGGGACAGTAGTTTTCCCAGAAAATTCTAATGCACTATTCGTAGATTCACCAATATTGACTTCGTTGCAAAAGTTGGATCCATCAACAATGACATGAACATCATAAACATGAGGTTCTTTATCCAAGGTCAAATTACATGGACATTTTAATCCCTGATATCCATCAGTCTCATGATACTTCAAACACTTGTCTTTTCCAGAAACATTAATACAAGCTCTTTCACAGGTTTCTGTATCTGGATTTTCTTTTAGCACTTCCCCTCCAAGCGAAATGGCATGATCAGGAAGCTTCTGGTTTACATCAGAGTTGTTAACCATAAACACCATCTCTTTCTCCTGAAATTCTTGGCTGCTATAAGAATGCTCAGCTAGATCAACTTGCATCTGCGAGTTGGCATCTATATTCTGTCTGCAAATTGGTGCCTCTCCCCCCAAAGCAATATCGTTTTTATTATCAAGAGAAATGACCTCCGTGAAGTTCCTGTTTTCTGCCTCAAAAGATGCACTAATCTGATGAAGCATAAGAACTGGATCCTCATTAGGATTGGACGAAGCATCAGCACGTCTTAGAGCATCCGCTAAAATACCACTACCAACTGTTGATTCTTCATTTCCAAGATAAGACATCTGCCTATACACTTCAAGTTCCTTCTCCAAAAAGTGTTTCTCCCTCTCTGTCCGCACCAAGATCTCCGTTAGAATGTTCATTTCCTCTGCTTCATAAGCAGATTTCTCTTCAATTAATCTCTGGTATTGCCGGGCATCCATTTCAATAGATGCCTTCTCCTCTTGTAAACGTAAGATCATAGCCATAGCCTCATCTGCGGCCGATGCGGCAGCATTTCTTTCCTTCTCAAGCTCAAGGGAAAGAGCAGCTCGAGCTTCTTGTTCGTGTTCTAAAGCTCGTTCCAAAAGTCTTAATCTGTTTTTCTCATCGAAATTGGAACCAAGTTCGCCATTATATCTCAGCTCTTCAACAGATGCAAAGTTCTTTCCAATGTGCTCAACTTCATCAGGAAATCCATTCAATTCAAAGCTGTCTCTCTCGCCCAATCTCATAACAAGTGGAGGGTGGCAACCATCTATATTCACCATAAAGAGAAGCATTTAGATTCATACATATTAGAAAAACCAACGCTTTAAAGTTTAGGTAAAATAAGGAGGATACATCTTGTGGAAATTAAAATTTTGATTGATAGTAAAATAACTATTTCTTCACACCATTTACACACAAAAAGGGCTGTTTAAGTTACGTAACTATAGGGCATCTTTCAACATTTTGTTTTGGAAATAAAAAGGCAGACACATTTCTAAGTCAACCAATATGTCTCCAGATCTTCTTCCCTTATCAGCGGAATAAGGGCTCATAGCAACAACATTAGGTGCAACCATAACAACAATTATTACTACAACTCAATCCCAAGCTAGTTTCGTGCAGCTAAGGATGCAATAATAAGCTGAAAAGTACACAGAAAAACAATGACTAAACATCAAACATACAAAGGAGAGCATTACAACAACAACAACAACCCAACAACAACAACCCAGTATAATCCCACAAGAGGCTGTTTCCGATAGACCCTCGGCTCAAGAGAGCATTAGCATCTCTAAAATCAAAAATACCATTGTGTCATCTTCAATCAATTATTTACCTTCTTTATTAATACTAGGCGGAGATGGAGGCTCAAGCGGAAACTCTTCACATGGAGGATCATATGATGAAACTGATGAAGATCTCCCATAATCAACAGCTGCTTTACGCCTTCTTCGACGAGTTCCTCCTCTTTGTTTCAGATTCATCACCCCTTTCTCCTTTATCCCAAGCCTTCCTCCACTCGCACCTGATGGATTCACTGCCCCAAATTCATTCCTTGGACTTAACTCAATCCTAGCAAAATTATTATGTGACTTTCTTGTATCTGATAGTGAACTACATGAAGCTTCATCGCCCATTTCAAGATACCTATTAGGACTATTCTCCCTTTCACCAATTAATCTCCAATTCAAATTACAATTCTGGTCCTTTCCCCACATGGTATCATTAAAAGGGAAATTTGCTTTTACAGAAAGTTGAACATTAGACACTTTCTCAGCTGGGAAATCAATCAAAAGTCTATGAAAACATAAATTCCCATTACCAAAAAGTCCATCACAAGGACATGGCAATCTTAAACCAAAAAAAACAAGAAACTTTGATGCTAAATAAGCTACTGTTGCTGCACAAAGCAAGAAATATGCTATAGCTAGATCAACAAAAGCTGCCACAATACCACTCAAACTCCACATATAGCTACCCTCACAAGCCATTTTTTCACCCCAAAATACTAGTAAAAATTCAAACTTTACTATTTAAGAAAAGGGTCCACCTTTTTTATGATAAAGTTACAAAAAAATTGAACTTTTCCTCTTAGAGATCACCAATTGATTCCTTCAAGAAAACCCAAGCCAAACCAACCAGAAAAAATATCTCATCAAATTTTTTTACCACAAAGTACAAGTAAAAATTCAAACTTTACTGCTAAACAAAGTAAAGGGTCCACCTTTTTACTGATAAACTTACAAAAAGATTGAACTTTCTCCCCTTAGAGATCACCAATTGATTCCTTCATGAAAATTCAAGAGCAGACCAACCAGGAAAATATCCCATCAAATTTTTCACCCCAAAATTCTAGTAAAAATTCCAACTTTACTACTAAACAAAGCAAGGGGTCCAGTTTTTCTGATAAACTTGCACAAAAATTGAAAGATTCCCAATTAATTCATTCAAGAAAACCCAAGAGCAAACCAATCATATAAAAATATCCCATAAAATTTTAGACCTTGTAATACAGTGGTAACTGTTGTTTCTTGATTTAGGTACCCCTAATAATGAATGTTTTGAAGTAGACATAGGACTTTTCTCACATGTGAAAGTGTTGTGTACAAATTTTTATTGTTTTTCTGTAGGCTTTTAACGATGTCGTATTATGGCTTTGAGTGTTTCATTAGTCACAGTTGTCGACTGAATGTAGCTTCAGGAGACACCACGTGCATTTTTCATCTTAATTATTGTTGTCATCATTGTAGTAGTAGCTAACTTCTATCCGTTTAGCGCCTTTCAACAATTTTGTTAGCTTCCTTTTTGAAAAAATAATGTTTGACATCAAAATTTGGGTTTTTGCATCCGTACTCATTTTTTGTGCCACATTTTAATTTATACTCACTTTATAAAAAAATTATATTTGTATCCATTTTTGCGCATAACTTTAGCATACAGGGCTGAAGTAGCAAAAGCAATCACGTAAAACTTCAGTTTTCTAGTAGACGGCTTGCGAACTTCAGATCTAGAGCTGAATATGTTGTCTTGTAACTGCTCCAGTTATAAAAATAAAAACTTCAGCATACGGGGCTGAAGTTCCCCTAGTTACACTGGGGAACTTCAGCTCTAAAGCTGAAGTTTTATCTTTGTAACTGGGAAAGCATACGGGGCTGAAGTTCCCCAGTTATAAAGATAAAAACTTCAACATACGGGGCTGAAGTTCCCCAGTTACAGCTCTAGAGCTGAAGTTTTATCTTCGTAACTGGGGAACTTCAGCATTATAAAGACAAAACTTCAGCATAATAGGCTGAAGTTCCCCAGTTTACAAAGACAAAACTTCAGTTCTAGAGCTGAAGTTCTCTAGAGCTGAAGTTTTGTCTTTGTAATTGTCTTTATAACTTAGGAACGGAACCTCCACATCAACCTAAAACTTCTGGCTCAAGCTTCGTCAATTTGATTTATTTTATTCGCGGTCCCGAAACAATTTTGCTCATTTCTAGGCATGTCTACTACTCAACTTGATTTAATCACAACCAATTTTGGTTGTACTAACAATAAAAGTTAAATCGTAGAGCCAATAACCAAACATTACTTGAATAAATATGGTTACCTTAATAATTTGTCTTTGTAACTGGGGAACTTCAACATAAGGGGCTGAAGTTCCCCAGTTATAAAGACAAAAACTTTAGCATACGGGGCTGAAGTTATCCAGTTACACTGGGAAACTTCAGCTCTAGAGCTGAAGTTTTGTCTTTGTAACTGGGGAACTTCAGCATACGGGGCTGAAGTTCCCTAGTTATAAAGACAAAACTTCAGCATAATGGGTTGAAGTTCCCCAGTTTACAAAGACAAAACTTCAACTCTAAAGCTGAAGTTTTGTCTTTGTAATTGTCTTTATAACTTAGGAACTTCAGCTCTAAAGCTGAAGTTTGTAACTGGAAAACTTCAGCTCTAAAGCTGAAGATTTGTCTTTGTAACTGGGGAACTTCAGCCCCGTATGCTGAAGTTTTGTCTTTATAACTGGCAAACTTCAGCTTAACTGGTGAACTTCAGCTCAGCAAGGGGAAGGGAGCTGAAATTATTTAAAAAGTAGGTACAAGTTAAAAAATTTTGAAAAAATGAGTATAAGTTAAATGGGGGCGACCAAATAAAATAATCGCACAATTTTTACGCATAAAATAGTGGTAATTCAGAGATCTCTAGAATGTTTTGTCGACGTTAAAGATTTATTATTCAAAAAGGAACTAAAAGAAATAATAATAAGCAAATAGAAGTAGAAAATTAAGGGAAAGGTCCAACCGCCCAAACGGATAGAAGTTGCTATTAATTATTATGATTAGGAAAGCTAAAAAATTTCTACTCAAATAACTAATTTTAGCAAAACGATTGGAACACATACCAACTATTTACATGACACTGTTTTCATTTTAATCCATTTTTAAGAGAATAATTATTTTTATATTTAAAAATAATTCTTTTAATCGAGGAATTATCAAAAATAATATATCTAATTTCTTAAAATAAGATTAAATTTTGCGTACACATTACCTTCTCCAAATCACTTATAAAATTATATTGGGCTTGTTATTAGTATTGTCGTATATTTAGAAATAATTTATTTTTTAAAGTTTTATTTTATTTTTAATAATATCATTTAATAGCACTTTATATCCGATCAAATATCTTCACACAAAATCATGCAAGTAATATCTTTAAGAAAATATGAAGTCGAAGTAAACCAATTATTTTAGCTAACTTCGTATATAAGGTACCTCAGTGGGCGTTTGGACATAAGAATTGTAAAATTCCAGGAAAAGGTTATTTTCTTTTTTTTCTTTTGATATTTGAAAATTAGAGTTGTGTTTGGACATGAATATAAGTTTGAGTTCTTTTTAAAGTTTTGTGAGTGATCTGAGTGAAAATTTTGAAAAATAATTTTTTGAAGTTTTTCAAATTTTTAAAAAATTCTAAAATTCACATTCAAGTAAAAATTTAAAAATTTATTGCCAAACACTAATTTCAAACAAAAACTAATTTTTTTTTTTGAAAAGTAAAAATATTTTTATGTCCAAACGGGCTCTTAGATTATTCCACGCTCTTTTATCTTATCCTGAGACTTTCCATACTAGAGAAAAAGAAAAAATAACCAAATCTTTCTTTTTTTCTTCTGTGAATTTATTAAGTATATAATTATGAGTCGATATTAATGTAGTCAAGTGGATAAAATATTCAACTGCCAAAAGTGACGACATGTTACATGTAATTGAATTTCTTTTGTTTCATTCACGCCGTTTTCGTCTCCCTAACATAAATATCTAAGCAATCCAACATGATTCTTTATTTTAGCTGATTTCATGTACGGTCTGTTTTTTTCCGAAAAAATTGAGGATAGTGATTTACATTCATTGAAATTCTTTTGGTTAGAGAACATAAGGAAAGCCAATAACTGACTCAGTTAAGTGTTTATATTTTCAAGATTAAATGGATTAAAGTTTATCATTATTTATATCAAATCAATAAATATGTGAAGCGGCTAAACTTACAAAATCACGTAAACTTTGGCTATATCTTATATAGGGGTCCTAAAAACGGCTATATATGCACTTACCCCCTATGTTTATAGAAAAGGGTCGATAGTTTTGGGCCCCGAAATGCATATTACTGTAACGATCCGGCCGGTCGTTCCGTGAGATTAGCCTTGTTTCCCCTGTTTCAGCTTTGTTATGTGCTAGTTAACCTAATTATGTGCTGGATCGATTGGTTCGGGTTCGGGGTGGTCATGGTGAGAACTGAGACACCTAGTCTCTTAAATTGGCTTAATAGTTGGAAAATTCAACTGGGTGTTGACTTATTGGTAAACGACCTCGGAAAGTAGATTTTATGGTTCGGATAGCTTCGTTAGGTGATTTGGGACTTAAGGGTGTGTTCGGAATGTGGTTTTGATGCTCGGGGTAGAATTAGGCTTGAATTGGCGAAATTGAGTTTTTGGCGATTTTCGGTCGGCAGCGGAAAATTAGCTATCGGGGTCGGAATGGAATTCCGGAAGTTTGAGCAGGTTCGTAGCGTCATTTTGGATGTGTGTGCAAATTTTCAGGTCATTCGAACGTGCGTTGATTGGTTTCGGCATCATTGGCGAAATTTAGAAATCTCTAAATTCATAGGCTTGAATCTGATGTGATCTTGGTGTTTTATCGTTGTTTTGGGTGTTTCGAAGGCTCGACTAAGTTTGAATAAGGTTATGGGACTTGTTTTTGTTTTTGGTTGGGGTCCCGAGGGGCTCGGGTTGATTTCGGATAGTTATCGGAAGGATTAAAATTGGAAAATGCAGCTGAAGGAGCTGTTGGTGCCAGGTTTCTGGTGTGGCCGCACCTGCGGAAGGGTAGCCGCAGGTGTGACGCCGCAGGTGCGAGGTGGCTTGCGCAGGTGCGATAATTGGTCAGGCTGGAGAAAGTCGCAGGTGCGAGACCTGGACCACACCTGCGAAGCCGCAGGTGCGAGAAATGGGCTTTAAGTGATTTTCCGCAGGTGTGCACCTGGGACCGCAGGTGCGGAGAAATGACCGCAGGTGCGGTTTCACTGGGCAAAAAGTATAAATACTTTCCTTCGCGAATTTCAGGCACTTTCATCATATTTTCATACGGGCTGAGGCTTTTAGGAGCAAATTGAAGAGGGATTTCAAGGGATTTCCGTGGAGGTAAGTTTCTTGGACTAAAAACTCGATTCTATGTTGATATTTGACGGATTAAAAATGGAATTAGTGGAATTTAATGGTATAAATTGGGGGTTTAGGGTTTGGGAAATTGAGACTATAAATTGAGGAATTTAGGGGTCAATTGTGGTTGGATTTCGATGCATTTTATGTGTATAGACTCGGGAAAGGGTAAGGATTCTTGTGGTGCGATTTTTATAGAATTCTGAGACGTGGGCCCGGGGGTCGGGTTTGGCCAATTTCGGGAATTTTGGTTAAATTTGATAATTTTCGAGTGGGATTTGTTCTTTTAGCGCATATTGATGATATAAATCTGGTTTTAGTTAGATTCGGAGCAATCGGGAGCTGATTTGAGAGGCAAGAGCATTGCGGATTAGTGTTTGGGTCGGTTTGAGGTAAATAATGACTGTAAATCTTGTCCTGAGAGTATGAAACCACGGACTTCGTATTTTTTCACTATTTTTGGAGTGGCGCACATGTTGGATGACGAGTGTGTGGCGTGCATTGATTGGGGATTTGGACTTGGTCCTTCCCATGGAAACTATTGAGTCGCGTATTTACTTTTAAATCATATGTTAAATCGTGTTTTAAGACTATTGTTATATTTGGGTTGTAAGCCATGTTTGGGGCCTTGTGCGGACTTGTTTAGACCCCTTGGAGGCTTTTACTGCTATTCCTCACTATGTTGACCTATGATTTACACTTTGTCATGTTATGTTTAACTGATTTCGAAACTCAACCTTATTTATAGTATTTTGAGATATAAAATAATGTTTTGGGTCGAGTACCCCGTTTTACTGACAGCCCGAATGGCTTTTTGAGTGTTTCTGACTGAGTGAGGCCGAGGGCCTGATTGTGAGGATATGATATGCCACGAGATGGATTGACATTAGCTCTTGGGTTGAAGGAGCCCCTCCGGAGTCTGTATACACCCCCAGTGAGCGCATGTACCTACTGAGTGCGAGTGCCGAGTGCCGAGTGATGAGTGATTGGGAGGCATAAGTGACAGTGAGGATGCCCAAGGGGATGATACTGAGTGATTGTGAGGCATGCTGAGCGACTGATTCTGAGTGATGATTTGCCCGATGGGCGGTTTATGATACATGTTTTGGCCTGAGTAGCTATTTTATGATTTATTTCATTTTTCACTAAACTATTGGGCATTTTCTGAAATTGTTGAAAATCACACTTTTCAAAGGATTTTTACTAAAGTTGGCTTTTAAAGCGTGTTGATTTAATGTATACACTGTTGGAAAGAAGGACTGTGCTTATTGTGAATTGATGATTTGATCCTATGTGTTTCTTACTGCTCAGACTTGATTTATTTTTATTACTACTGAGTTGGCATACTCACATTACTCCCTACCCCCCTGTGTCCAGATATAGGTGCTGGTACCGAGCGCTAGTTTTCTTCCTTTTTGTGGAGCCGAAGTTGGGACTTCGAGGTAGTTGTTCAGCATCCACATCATCTCTTTCCCATTTCTTGTTTTGTATTTAGTTCCACGTACCGAGACCTGATGTATTATGATAGTAGGTTTATTTTGTACTACTCGTAGATGTTCATGACGTGTTGACTCCAGATTTTGGGGGTAGTAGTTAGACTATTCATTTGGTTTGTTTTGATGAAATTATGAAAATATTATGTTAGTATGCGATTGTTGGCTAGCCTAGTTCCATGATAGGCGCCATCACGACCGGCTTAGGTTTTGGGGGTCGTGACAAGTTGGTATCAGAGCCTAGGTTACATAGAACTCAATGGTCATGAGCAGGTTTAGTAGAGTATTGCAGATCGGTATGGAGACGTCTGTACTTATCTTCGAGAGGCTACAGAACCCTTAGGAAAAATCTCATTTTCTTGAATTCTGTCGTGCCATTTTGTTGATTCTGGAAATCTAAACTTCTGTTGTTTCATTCTCTCACAGATTGTGAGGACATGCGCTACCGATCAGGGTGACCAGACACCAGCTAGACCAGCGAGAGGTCGAGGCCGCGGTCAAAGCCGTGGTAAAGGTAGGGGACCAGCCCGTGCAGCAGTAGGGGTAGCACCAGAGGGTCCACCTACCATTCAGGATCAGGTTCCCGCCGCAGATATTCCATCGGGACAGGCACTGGCAGTGCCCATCGTTATTCCGGGTCTTCAGGATACCCTGGATCAGATCTTGAAAGTATGTACTAGCCTTGACCAAGCAGTCATTGTATCTTCTACTGCTGCTACTTCTCAGGACGGGGGAGGCACTCAGACTCCAGCTGCCCGGACACCTGAGCAGGTTACTCAGGGCCTTCAGACGCATGGGGTAGTTCCAGCTATGTCAGATGATGAGCAGCGTAGGCTGGAGAGATTTAGTAGGCTTCAGCCGCCGAAATTCAGTGATGCTGAGGGCAAGGATGCCCAGGGTTTTCTGGACAAGTGTCATAAGATGCTTCGTATTGCCGGGATACTAGAGACCACTGGGGTCTCGTTTGCTACTTTTTCGTTTTCTGGGGCTGCTTTTACTTGGTGGGAGTCCTTCGAGAGGCGTAGGCCTGTTGGTGCAGAACCCCTCACCTGGAAGTAGTTCTCCACTATCTTCTTAGAGAAGTATGTTCCCCAGTCTCACATGGAGGAGCAGCGCAGGCAGTTCGAGCAGCTGCGTCAGGGGGAGCTATCAGTGACGCAGTATGAGATGCGGTTTTCAGAGTTGGCTCGTCATGCCACCGAGTTGGTCCCTACTGATAAGGAGAGGATTAGGAGGTTCGTGGATGGCTTCACTTATCAGCTCCGCCTTTTGATGACTAGGGAGAGGGTATCAGGTGCTACCTTCGAGCAGGTTGTTGATATTGCTCGAGATATTGAGTCAGTTCGCCGCCAGGAGCGAGAGGAGAGGGAGGCCAAGAGGCCTCGTGGATCTGGTAGTTCTAGTGGTTCTCCTTCTAGAGGACAATTTTACCATGGTAGAGGTCGTTCATTCAGGCTTCCTCATCCAGTCCGCCCAGCCTATAGTGGTGCATCTCCGGGGCATGGTCCCTGCAGTTCTTAGCCGGGCCGTTCTTCGTTCAGTGCCCTTCCAGCCTAGAGTGCATCTCGAGCACCATCAGTTCAGGGTTCCTCTATGCATGATTTTTTTAGTGGCCATTCTGGTGCCAGGGGTTTCTTTCAGTCCCTGTCTCCAGCTCCAGGGAGTTGTTTCGAGTGCGGAGAGTTTGGGCACATGTGGAGGCAGTGTCCCCGTCGTTTTGGTGGTTCTTCTCAGCAGAGGGGCCAACCCTCGACTTCGGCTCCAGTTACTTCACCACCAGTCCAGACAGCTAGGGGTGGGGGCCAGACCGCCAGGGGCCGCCCTTGAGGGGGAGGTCGTGGAGGCCAGGTCGTATCTATGCACTTCCAGCCAGGCCAAATGCTATGGCCTCCGATGCAGTGACCACATGTACTGTCTCAGTCTGCCACCGAGATGCTTTGGATTTATTTGACCCTAGTTCTACGTATTCCTATGTTTCTTCATATTTTGCCCATTTTCTGGATATGCCCTGTGAGCCTCTAGTTGCATCGGTTCATGTGTCAACTCTGGTGGGCGATACTATTGTTGTGGACCGTGTGTATCGGTCATGTGTGATATATATTGGGGGTCTGGAGACCCAAGTGGACCTATTGTTACCCAACATGGTTGATTTTGATGTGATATTGGGCATGGATTGGCTATCCCCGTGTCATGTTGTTCTTGATTGTCACGCTAAGACCATGACCTTAGCTATGCCAGGATTTCTGAGGGTTAAGTGGAGAGGTTCTTCTGAGTATGTGCCTAGCAGGGTGATTTCTTACCTGAAGGCTCAGCATATGGTTGAAATGGGGTGTTTATCGTATTTGGCTTTTGTGAGGGATGTTAGTGGTGAGACTCCCACTATTGATTCGGTTCCTGTGGTCCGTGATTTTCTGGATGTGTTTCTTGCAGACTTGTCAGGCATGCCACCTGACAGGAGCATTGATTTTGGTATTGACCTGGTGCCAGGCACTCAGCCTATTTCGATTCCACCATATCGTATGGCACCAGCGGAGTTAAAGGAACTAAAGGACAAGCTTCAGGAACTCCTAGATAAGGGGTTCATTCGGCCTAGTGTGTCACCTTGGGGTGCTCCGTTGTTGTTTGTGAAGAATAAGGATGGTTCTATGCGTATGTGTATTGATTATCGGCAGCTGAACAAGGTTAGGATGAAGAACTGGTATCCCTTGCCTCGTATAGATGACTTGTTTGATCAGTTGCAGGGTTCCAGGGTATTTTCCAAGATTGACTTGCGTTCTGGCTATCATCAGTTGAAGATTCGGGGGCCCGACATCCCGGAGACTGCCTTCAAGACTATATATGGTCATTATAAGTTTTTGGTTATGTCATTCGGGCTGACCAATGCCCCAGTGGCCTTTATGCACTTGATGCACAGTGTGTCCGACTTATCTTGACTTCTTCATCATCTTGTTTATTTACGATATCTTGGTATATTCCCGATCTCGAGAGGATCATGAGCAGCATTTGAGGACTGTGCTTCAGACTCTGAGGTACAAGAGGTTAAATGCAAAATTTTTGAAGTGTGAGTTCTGGCTTGATTCAATAGCTTTCTTGGGGCATGTGGTGTCCAATGAGGGTATTCAGGTTGATCCGAAGAATATAGAGGCGGTGCAGAGCTGGCCTAGACCGTCATCAACTACCGACATCCGCAGTTTCCTTGGTTTGGCAGGGTACTATCGCCGTTTTGTAGAGGGATTTTCATCTATTGCAGCACCTATGACAAGACTGACCCGGAAGGGTGCTCAGTTCAGATGGACTGAGGAGTGTGAGGAGAACTTTCAGAAGCTCAAGTCAGCTTTGAATACAGCTCTGGTGTTGGTTTTGCCTACGGGTTCAGGTTCTTATACAGTTTACTGTGATGCCTCGAGAGTTGGCCTTGGAGCGGTTTTTATGCAGGACGATAGGGTGATTTCCTATGCGTCCAGACAGTTGAAGGTGCACCAGAAGAATTATCCAGTGCACGATCTTGAGCTAGCAGCCATTGTCCACACCTTGAAGATTTGGCGTCATTATTTGTATGGAGTGCATTATGTGATTTTCACTAATCACCGTAGTTTGCAGCATCTGCTTAAGTAGAAGGATCTGAATTTGCTTCAAAGGAGATGGTTGGAGCTTCTCAAGGATTATGACCTCACTATTCTATATCATCCGGGCAAGTCCAATGTAGTGGTCGATGCCCTGAGTCGCAGAGCAGAGAGTTTGGGAGTCTAGCCTACCTTCCAGCGGAAGAGAGACCTTTAGCACTTGATGTTCAAGCTTTAGCGGGTCAGTTGGTGAGATTGGATCTATCAGAGCCCCCACGAGTATTGGCTTGTGTAGCCTCCAGGTCTTCTCTTTATGATCAGATTAGAGCACGACAGTATGATGATCCACACTTGCTCGTTATTCAGGACATGGTCCGTCGAGGTGATGCCAGGGATGTGGTTATTGGTGATAATGGGGTCATGAGGATGCAGGGCCGTATTTGCGTGCCCAATGTGGATGGGCTCCAAGAGTTGATTCTAGCAAAGGCCCATAGTTCGCGGTATTCCATCCATCCGGGTGCCGAGAAGATGTATCAGGATCTGAGACAACATTATTGGTGGAGGCGGATGAAGAGGGATATTGTCGAGTTTTGGCTCGGTGTCTCTACTGTCAGCAGGTCAAGTATGAGCACTAGAGACCAGGTGGATTACTTCAGAGATTAGATATTCCGGAGTGGAACTGGGAGCGGATTACCATGGACTTTGTAGTTGGACTCCCACGAACTGCGAGGAGGTTTGATGCTATATGAGTTATTGTGGATCGGCTGACCAAGTACGCGCACTTCATTCCTGTTGGTACTACTTATTCTTCGGAGCGGTTAGCTGAGATTTATATCAGGGAGATTGTCCGATTGCATGGGGTTCCAGTTTCAATCATTTCTGATAGAGGTACTCAGTTCACATCTCAGTTTTGGAGAGCCGTGAAGAGATATTTGGGTACTCAGGTTGAGTTGAGCACATCGTTTCATCCTCAGACCGACGGGAAGTTGGAGCATACTATTCAGATTCTGTAGGACATGTTGTGTGCGTGTGTCATTGATTTCGGGGGTTCGTGGGACCAGTTTCTACCGCTCGCGCAGTTTGCATATAATATTAGTTATCAGTCGAGTATCCATATGGCTCCATATGAGGCTTTATATGGTAGGAGGTGTAGATCTTTGGTTGGTTGGTTTGATCCGGGCGAGGCTAGGCTATTGGGCACAGACTTGGTTCAGGATGCGTTGGGTAAGGTGAAGTTGATTCAGGAGCGGCTTCACACGGCGCAGTCTAGGCAGAAGAGTTATGCGGACCGGAAGGTCCGTGGTGTGTCTTTCATGGAGGGAGAGAAGGTGTTTCTAAAGGTATCACCCATGAAGGGTGTTATGATATTCGGGAAGAGGGGCAAGTTGAGCCCCCGATTTATTGGGCCTTTTGAGGTGCTTCAGAGGATTGGAGAGGTGGCTTATAGACTTGCCTTGCCACCCAGCTTATCGGGTATTCATCCGGTGTTCCATGTTCGATGCTCCGGAAGTATGTTGGTGACACGTCTCATGTTTTGGATTTCAGCACGGTTCAGCTCGAGGGTGATATGTCATATGAGGTAGAGCTAGTGGCTATTTTGGGTCGTTAGGTCAGAAAGTTGAGGTCTAAGGATATAGCTTCAGTGAAGGTTTAGTGGAGAGGTCAGCCGGTGGAGGATTCCACCTGGGAGACCGAGCGGGAGATGCAGAGCAGATATCCTCACTAATTTGAGATTCCAGGTAGGTTTCTAGACCCGTTCGAGGACGAACGTTTGTTTAAGAGCGGGAGGATGTAACGACCCGGCCAGTCGTTCCGTGATATTAGCCCCGTTTCCCCTGTTTCAGCTTTGTTATGTGCTAGTTAACCTAATTATGTGTGCTGGGTCGATTTGTTCGGGTTCGGGGTGGTTGTGGTGAGAACTGAGACACCTAGTCTCTTAAATTGGCTTAATAGCTGAAAAATTCAACTAGGAGTTGACTTATTGGTAAACGACCTCGAAATGTAGATTTTATGGTTCAGATAACTTCGTTATGTGATTTGGGACTTAAGGGTGTGTTCGGAATGTGGTTTTGATGCCCGGGGTAGAATTAGGCTTGAATTGGCGAAATTAAGTTTTTGGCGATTTTCGGTCGGCAGCGAAAAATTAGCTATCAGGGTCGGGATGGAATTCCGGAAGTTTGAGCAGGTTCGTAGCGTCATTTTGGATGTGTGTGCAAATTTTCAGGTCATTCAGACGTGTTTTGGTTGGTTTCGGCATCATTGGCGAAATTTAGAAATCTCTAAGTTCATAGGCTTGAATCTGATGTGATCTTGGTGTTTTAGCATTGTTTTGGGTGTTTCGAAGGCTCGACTAAGTTTGAATAAGGTTATGGGACTTGTTTGTGTTTTTGGTTGGGGTCCCGAGGGGCTCGGGTTAATTTCGGATACTTATCGGAAGGATTAAAATTGGAAAATGCAGCAAAAAAGAGTTGTTGGTGCCAGATTTCTGGTGTGGCCGCACCTGCGGAAGGGTAGCCGCAGGTGTGACGCCGCAGGTGCGAGGTGGCTTGCGCATAGGGGTGGGCATAAAATCTAAAAAAATTAAATTTTGAACCGAACCGTATTAATTCGGTATTTCGGGTTCGGTTATTTCGGTATTTCGGTCTAATTCGGTATTAATTTTTCGGTACTTGGGTATTTCTGTTTGGTTCTCGGTATTACAATTTTAAAAATTTGGTATACCGAAATACCGAATATATCAAAATTTTAAGTATATATTTTTTTTTGGACCCTACCTATACCCACCCAGTGCCCAGCCCCAGCCAGCCCAATGTAATTCCCGTCGCTTCAGCCCCCAAGCCCAAGCCCAACTTAGACTCTCAGTTCTCAAACGTAGGAGTTAGGTTAGGAAATTTCATACTTTCATTTCGTCTCTCTCAGACTCTCACTGTCTCAGTTAGGTTAGAGTTAGACGCAGACGCAGTCACTCACTCTTCAGTTCTTCTTCTTCACGACTTCACCCACGTCGGCCGCTGCAATTCGTCTTCTTCACGACTTCACCCACGCCGGCCAAACCACCAGAGAACACAAAAAGTAAGTAAACACCATCTCAATCTTCTAATTCCCCTTTTCTTTCTTTGTGTATATACAATTTTTACCATTTTTAATTTCATTTTGCTTGTTTGGTTTTTGTCATTTGGTGTGAAAATGCAGCTGCGTTGGTGACTCCGAGTTCTGACTCCTCTCTCCTCACTCCTCACTCCTCACTCAATCATTGGATTATTTCGAAGCTCAACGCTCCGTCCAGGTTCATATGAATTTTCTATGATCTTTAGTTTGTGATTGTTTGAGATTTCTTTTTATATTTTGTGAATTCTGCTTGATTTTGAAGCATTTGAGAAATAATTTTTTAATCTTGGATAAAAAGTGATCTCAAAATCAGCAACTAAGTCTAAACAGACGAATTTCTGTCACTAAGAACTCCAACAGTTACTTTAATTTCATGCATCGAATTTAGTATTCACACTGTATTTAGTGATAGTTTTTCTTTTATAATTGAATGTTGATGGTATTTTTCTTATATAAATATTTTTGGATTAAATTCTAAGTTGGTTATCAGCGAGAAGAATAAAGCTATAGCAATAAATTTAGGATCACACAATCTTATACTATCTCTATTTGTATAGATGGCAGATGAAAGTCTAAACAGTGTTGTCGGTTCAAGTGAAAGCTTACCTATTACTCAAGATAGCTACGCCAACACCATTGATACTCAAGATTCTAAGAAAATAAAGGTCATGCAACTTAGGTCCAAGTATTGGGATCATTTTGATAAAGTAGAGGTAAATGGGGTTGGTAAAGCAGTGTGTAAATATTGCAAGCAAGCTTTGGCTGCTTACTTGTCTAAGAATGGAACAAGCGGGTTGAAAAATCATTTGAACAGATGCAAACAATACCCACCTAACATCAATAAAGATAAAAATCAACCAAAGATAAATTTTCAATCTTACCAAGGTGATGAAGGATCACTTTGGAAATTTGAGCAAGAAGTGGTTAGGAGGGCCTTAATTGAGATGATAGTTATTGATGAACTACCATTTAGCTTTGCAGAAAATGAAGGCTTTATAAATTTTATGAGAAAAGCTCAACCACAATTTCGTATTCCTTCCCGTAGAACAATAACAAGGGATTTTTATGAAGTTTACGGTGAATTGAAGCAAAATCTGAGAATGTCTTTTAGAGAAGCACAACCAAAAATTTGCCTCACTACAGACACATGGACTTCAATAAAAAGAATAAATTATATGTGTTTGATAGCCCACTTTATTGATAGGGATTGGAATTTGCATAAAAGAATACTAAATTTTTGTCCGATCACTAGTCATAAGGGTGAAGAGATGGCTAATGCTATTTCAAATTGTTTGCTTGAATGGAAATTAGACAAGGTATTCACTATTACTGTGGACAATGCTTCTTCAAATAATGTCACGGTAAAAGAATTGTCTACAAAGTTAGATATGTGGAAAACTAATATGATGGGTGGTAAACATCTTCATGTGAGATGCATGGCTCATATATTAAATCTAATTGTGCAAGATGGTTTGAAAGAAATTGATGCTTCTGTCGCACGTGTTAGAAATATTGTGAGGTATGTGAGAGCTTCTCCTGCAAGGACCTTAAAGTTTAAACAGTGTTGTGCACATGTAAAGGTAGAATGTACCAAAACTTTGTGCTTGGATGTTCCTACTAGGTTGAATTCCACCTATTTGATGTGGGATACGACACAAAACTTTGAAAAGGCCTTTGACAAATTTCATCTTTTTGATGATGGATTTTCTGTTTATCAATGTTCTAGTGAATATGGTAGTAGTGCAGGTCCTCTTGAATCTGAGGATTGGGTGAATGTGAGAAATGTGATGCAATTTCTTGCAAGATTTCACGAGCTCACCAAAAAAGTTTCAGGTTCACGTTATGTCACTTGTAATGCTCATTTGAGGATGTATCTGAATTTTATTGTCATTTGAAAATGTGTTTAGTTAGTGAGGATGAAAATTTGAGAAAAATGGCTGAGCGGATGCAAGAAAAGTTCAAGAAGTATTGAGGTGAGCCTGAAAATATGAATAAAATGATTTTTATTGCTTCCATCTTGGATCCACGTAACATATTTGAATATGTAAAGGGAGCACTTGAAGAACTTTTTGGGGAGGAAAAGGGGAAGAAAATAAATGTTGAGGTGTATGCTTATATGAATTCTTTGTTTGAAGAGTATCTAAAAAAATTATTCAACTGGATCTTATACTCAATCTCCATCTAGCTCTACTTCATCTAATAACACATCTATTACATCTAGTGGGAGTGTTATAACTGCATCATTAATAAGGACGAAGCTTCACTTGAAGAAACAAAAGGAAGACAATGGAAGTGGGGGTGCTAAATCGGAGTTGGATAAATACATTAGTGAAGAACAAGAGCCATTTAGTGAAGAATTTGATATCTTAAGTTGGTGGAAAACCCATGCTCCTAGATTTCCTATTCTTTCGGAGTTGGCTCGTGATGTGTTGGCCATTCCAATTTCTAGTGTGGCGTCGGAATGTGCATTTAGCACCGGTGGCCGTATTCTTGATCCATTTAGGAGTTCATTGAATCCTAAATGTGTGCAAGTTCTTAATTGTATCCAAGATTGGCTTAGAGAAGAGAAGAATCCTATTAGTGTTGAAGAAGACTTGAAGTATCTTGAGGAACTTGAACTTGGTAAGCTTTAATATTTTGTGTGTATTTTAGTTCAAAATAATATATCATAATTGTTTGTCATTGTCATTGACATATTTGGTCGAATTATCTTTAGATATGGGAAATAATGGAAGCATTACTAGCATTGCTTGATGTATAGTTGCAACTTGCAACTTGAGTGGTAAGTTTTAGTACAATATTTGTTTGGTGATATTCTTTTGTAGTTTTGTTTTATTATCATCAAAAAATAAAATTCTAACTTATGATATATATATTGTTTAGGTTCAAGTGCAATTATGCCCCGTGCTCGATTGGCCATTTTCAGAGAAGATTTGCAACCTGTTAATGCTGCTACAGTGTTGTCCCAACAGTGAAAATTTTCTATTCTGCTCCATTTTAGTGCTCTAAATTAGCATACTGTTAACTATTAAGTGATGTCCCGTGTAAGGATCTTGTTCTATAACTGTTCAGTAACAATTGGACTGTTAATTTGTTCTGTAACTGAGCTGCATTTTAGCTGTATTTTGGATGTTAAGTTTTGGACTGCTAATTTGTTCTGTAAATTAGCAAACTGTTAACTGCAACATTCTGCTTGCATTTGGTATTTTGTTGACAGACACAGATGGAGATCAGCATTTGGTAAATTTGCAAACTGTTAAATGTTAACTGTTAACATTTGCATTCGGTTTTTGAATCACCCATCATATTAGTTTTCCACTGTATTTTGTTAAAAAGTTAGAAAGTTTTCCACTTTATTTTGTTTTAAAGTTTTCAACTGTATTTTGTTTTCCACTGTAAAAAATAGGAGCTTATTTTATTTATAAAGTTGCAGTGTTTGTAAATAACAACATGCAAAATCCGAAGCGACCAGTGCATGTCTGCAGTGTTATGCTCTACCTATGGTCTAATTATTAGCATTTTGACTTTTGAGGACATGAGCTTTGAAATTTAGTGTCAAATAGCACTGCCAAATGTTCACCATGTCATGCATCTTGAATGTGAAATAAGACCGAATATTAAACCAAAACCGTACCGAACCATACCGAACCAAAATAATAAATACTGAACCGTACCGAAATATTTTGGTATGGTATTTGGTATGCACAATTGATAAACCGAATACCGAAATACCGTACCGAAATTATTAAATACCGAACCGAAATACCGAATGCCCACCCCTACTTGCGCAGGTGCGATAATTGGTCAGGATGGAGAAAGTAGCAGGTGCGAGACCTGGACCGCACCTACGAAGCCGCAGGTGCGAGAAATGGGCTTTAAGTGATTTTCCGCAGGTGCGCACCTTGGACCGCAGGTGCGGAGAAATGACCGCAGGTGCGGTTTCACTGGGAAGAAAGTATAAATACTTGCCTTCGCGAATTTTAGGCACTTTCATCATATTTTCATACGGGCTGAGGCTTTTAGGAGCAAATTGAAGAGGGATTTCAAGGGATTTCCGTGGAGGTAAGTTTCTTGGACTAAAAACTCGATTCTATGTTGATATTTGACGGATTAAGAATGGAATTAGTGGAATTAAATGGTATAAATTGGGGGTTTAGGGCTTGGGAAATTGAGACTAAAAATTGAGGAATTTAGGGGTCAATTATGGTCGGATTTCGATGCATTTTATGTGTATAGACTCGGGAAAGGATGAGGATTCTTGTGGTGCGATTTTTATAGATTTCTGAGACGTGGGCCCAGGGGTCGGGTTTGGCCAATTTCGGGAATTCGGGATTTGTTCCTCTAGCGCATATTGATGATATTAATCTAGTTTTGGTTAGATTCGGAGCAATCGGGAGTCGATTCGAGAGGCAAGAGCATCGCGGATTAGTATTTGGGCCGGTTTGAGGTAAATAATGACTGTAAATCTTGTCCCGAGGGTACGAAACCACGGACTTCGTATTTTCTCACTATTTTTGGAGTGGCACACATGCTGAATGACGAGTGTGTGGTGTGCACTGATTAGGGATTTGGATTTGGTCCTTCCCGTGGAAACTATTGAGTCGTGTATTTACTTTTAAATCATATGTTAAATCGTGTTTTCAGACTATTGCTATATTTGGGCTGTAAGCCATGTTTGGGGCCTTGTGCCGACCTGTTTAGACCCCTAGGGGGCTTTTACTGCTATTCCTCATAGTGTTGACCTATGATTTACACTCAGTCATGTTATGTTTAACTAATTTCAAAACTCAACCTTATTTACACTATTTTGAGATATAAAATGATATTTTGGGTCGAGTACCCCATTTTACTGACAGCCCGAATGGCTTTTTGAGAGTTTCTGACTGAGTGAGGCCGAGGGCCTGATTGTGAGGATATGATATGCTACGAGATTGCTTGATATTAGCGCTTGGGTTGAAGGATCCCCTCCGGAGTCTGTATACACCTCCAGTGAGTGCAGGTACCTACTGAGTGCGAGTGCCGAGTGACGAGTGATTGGGTGGCATGAGTGACAGTGAGGAGGCCCAGTGGGCTGATACTGAGTGATTGTGAGGCATGCTGAGCGACTGATTCTGAGTGATGATTTGTCCGAGGGGCGGTTTATGATACATGTTTTGGCCCGAGTAGCTATTTATGATTTATTTCATTTTTCACTAAACTATTGGGCATTTTTATGAAATTGTTGAAAATCACACTTTTCAAAGAATTTTTACTAAAGTTGGCTTTTAAAGCGTGTTGATTTAATGTATACACTGTTGGAAAGAATGAATGTGCTTATTGTGAATTGATGATTTGATCGTATGTGTTTCTTACTGCTCAGACTTGATTTATTTTCATTACTACTGAGTTGGCATACTCACATTACTCCCTGCCCCTCTATGTGCAGATACATGTGCTGGTACCGAGCGCTAGATTTATTCCTTCTTGTGGAGCCGAAGTTGGGACTTCGAGGTAGCTGTTAAGCATCCACAACATCTCTTTCCCATTTCTTGTTTTGTATTTAGTTCCACGTACCGAGACCTAATGTATTATGATAGTAGGGTTATTTTGTACTACTCGTAGATGTTCATGACGTGTTGACGCCAGATTTTGGGGGTAGTAGTTAGACTATTCATTTGGTTTGTTTTGATGAAATTATGAAAATATTATGTTAGTATGTGATTGTTGGCTAGCCTAGTTCCATGATAGGCGCCATCACGCCCGGCTTAGGATTTGGGGGTCGTGACAAGTTGGTATCAGAGCCTAGGTTACATAGAACTCAACGATCATGAGTAGGTTTAGTAGAGTCTTGCAGATCGGTACGGAGACGTCTGTACTTATCTTCGAGAGGCTACAAAACCCTTAGGAAAAATCTCATTTTCTTGAATTCTGTCGTGCCATTTTGTTGATTCTGGAAATGTAAACTTCTGTTGTTTCATTCTCTCACAGATTGTGAGGACATGCGCTACTGATCAGGGTGACCAAACACCAGCTAGACCAGCGAGAGGTCGAGGCCATGGTCGAGACCGTGGTAAAGGTAGGGGACCAGCCCGTGCAGCAGTAGGGGTAGCACCAGAGGGTTCACCTACCATTCAGGATCAGGTTCCCGCCGTAGATACACCATCGGGACAGGCTAAGGCACTAGCAGTGCCCATTGTTATTCCGGGTCTTCAGGATACCCTTGATCAGATCTTGAAAGTATGTACTAGCCTTTCCCAGGCAGTCATTGTATCTTCTACTGCTGCTACTTCTCAAGACGGGGGAGGCTCTCAGACTCCAGCTGCCCGGACACCTGAGCAGGTTACTCAGGGCCTTCAGACTCTGGGGGTAGTTCCAGCAATGTCAGATGATGAGCAACGTAGGCTGGAGAGATTTAGTAGGCTTCAGCCGCCGACATTTAGTGGTGCTGAGGGCAAGGATGCCCAGGGTTTTCTGGACAAATGTCATAGGATGCTTCGTACTGCCGGGATACTGGAGACGAGTGGGGTCTCGTTTGCTACTTTTTCGTTTTCTAGGGATGCTTTTACTTGGTGGGAGTCCTTCGAGAGGCGTAGGCCTGTTGGTGCAGCACCCCTCACCTGGCAGCAGTTCTCCACTATCTTTTTGGAGAAGTATGTTCCCTAGTCTCACTTGGAGGAGGAGCGCAGGTAGTTCGAGCAGCTGCGTCGGGGGGAGCTATTAGTGATGCAGTATGTGATGCGGTTTTCAGAGTTGGCTCGTCATGCCACCGAGTTGGTCCCTACTGATAAGGAGAGGATGAGGAGGTTCGTGGATGGCCTCACTTATCAGCTCCGCCTTTTGATGACTAGGGATAGGGTATCAGGTGCTACCTTCGAGCAGGTTGTTGATATTGCTCGAGATATTGAGTCAGTTCGCCGCCAGGAGCGAGAGGAGAAGGAGGCCAAGAGGCCTCGTGGATCTGGTAGTTTTAGTGGTGCTCCTTCCAGAAGACAGTTTCACCATGGTAGAGGTCGTTCTTTCAGGCTTCCTCAGTCAGTCCGCCCAGCCTATAGTGGTGCATCTCCGGGGCATGGTCCCTGCAGTTCTCAGCCGCCCGTTCTTCGTTCAGTGCCCTTCCAGCCTAGAGTGCATCTCGAGCACCATCAGTTCAGGGTTCCTCTATGCATGATTCTTTTAGTGGCCATTCTGGTGCTAGGGGTTTCTTTCAGTCCCTGTCTCCAGCTCCAGGGAGTTGTTTCGAGTGCGGAGAGTTTGGGCACATGTGGAGGCAGTGTCCCCGTCGTTTTGGTGGTTCTTCTCAGCAAAGGGGCCAGCCCTCGACTTCGGCTCCAGCTACTTCACCACCCACCCAGACAGCTAGGGGTGGGGGCCAGACCACCAAGGGCCGCCCTAGAGGGGGAGGTCGTGGAGGCCGGGCTCGTATTATACACTTCCAGCCAGGCCAGATCCTATGGCCTCCGATGCAGTGATCACAAGTACTGTCTCAGTCTATCATCGAGATGTTTTGGCTTTATTTGACCCTGGTTCTACGTAATCCTATGTTTCTTCATATTTTGCCAAATTTTTGGATTTTCCCTGTGCGCCTCTAGTTGCATCGGTTTATGTGTCGACTCTGGTGGGGGATACTATTATTGTGGACCGTGTGCATCGGTCATGTGTGATATCTATTGGGGGTCTGGAGACCCGAGTGGACCTATTGTTACTCAGCATGGTTGATTTTGATGTGTTATTGGGCATGGATTGGCTATCCCCGTGTCATGTTGTTCTTGATTTTCACGCTAAGAACGTGACCTTAGCTATGCCAGGATTTCCGAGGGTTGAGTGCAGAGGTTCTTCTAAGTATGTGCCTAGCAGGGTGATTTCTTACCTGAAGGCTCAGCGTATGGTTGAAATGGGGTGTTTATCGTATTTGGCTTTTGTGAGGGATGGTAGTGGTGAGACTCCCACTATTGATTCGGTTCCTGTGTTCCGTGATTTTCCGGACATGTTTCTTGCAGACTTGCCGAGCATGCCACCTAACAGGGACATTGATTTTGGTATTGACCTAGTGCCAGACACTCAGCCTATTTCAATTCCTGGCACCAGCGGAGTTAAACGAACTAAAGGACCAGCTTCAGGAACTCTTAGATAAGGGGTTCATTCGGCCTAGTGTGTCACCTTGGGGTGCTTCGGTGTTGTTTGTGAACAAGAAGGATGGTTCTATGCGTATGTGTATTGATTATCGGTAGCTGAACAAGGTTAGGGTGAAGAACCAGTATCCCTTGCCTCGTATAGATGACTTGTTTGATCAGTTGCAGGGCGCCAGGGTATTTTCCAAGATTGACTTGCGTTTTGGCTATCATCAGTTGAAGATTCGGGGGCCTGACATCCCGAAGACTGCCTTCAGGACTATATATGGTCATTATGAGTTTCTGGTTATGTCATTCGGGTTGACAAATGCCCCAGCGGCCTTTATGTATGCACAATGTGTTCCGACCTTATCTTGACTCATTCATCATCGTTTTTATTTACGATATCTGGGTATATTCCCGATCTAAAGAGGATCATGAGCAGAATTGGAGGACTGTGCTTCAGACTCTGAGGTAGAAGAAGTTAAATGCAAAATTTTTGAAGTGTGAGTTGTGGCTTGATTCAGTAGCTTTCTTCGGGCACGTGGTGTCCAGTGAGGGTATTCAGGTTGATCTGAAGAAGATAGAGGCGGTGCAGAGCTGGCCTAGACCGTCATCAGCTACCGAGATTCGCAGATTGCTTGGTTCAGCAGGGTACTATCGCCGTTTTGTAGAGGGATTTTCATCTATTGCAGCACCTATGACAAGACTGACCCGGAAAGGTGCTCAGTTCAGATGGACTGAGGAGTGTGAGGAGAACTTTCAGAAGCTCAAGTCAGCTTTGACTACAGCTCCGGTGTTGGTTTTGCCTACGGGTTCAGGTTCTTATACAGTTTACTGTGATGCATCGAGAGTTGGACTTGGAGAAGTTGTGATGCAGGACGGTAGGGTGATTTCCTACGCTTCCAGACAGTTGAAGTTGCATGAGAAGAATTATCCAGTGCATGATCTTGAGCTAGCAGCCATTGTCCACGCCTTGAAGATTTGGCGTCATTATTTGTATCGAGTACATTGTGAGATTTTTACTAATCACCATAGTTTTCAGCATCTTCTTAAGTAGAAGGATTTGAATTTGCTTCAGAGGATATGGTTGGAGCTTCTCAAGGATTATGACCTTACTATTCTATATCATCCGGGGAAGGCCAATGTAGTGGTCGATGCCCTGAGTCGCAGAGCAGAGAGTTTGGGAGTCTAGCCTACCTTCCAGCTCAGGATTTAGTGGGTCAGTTGGTGAGATTGGATCTATCAGAGCCCCCATGAGTATTGGCTTGTGTAGCCTCCAGGTCTTCTCTTTATGATCAGATTAGGGCACTCCAGTATGATGATCCACACTTGCTCGTTTTTTAGGACTGGTTCCGTTGAGGTGATGCCAGGGATGTGGTTATTGGTGATAATGGGGTCATGAGGATGCAGGGCCGGATTTGCGTGCCCAATGTGGATGGGCTCCGAGAGTTGATTCTAGCAGAGGCCCATAGTTCGCAGTATTCCATCCATCCGGGTGTCGCGAAGATGTATCAGGATCTGAGACAGCATTATTGGTGGAGGCGGATGAAGAGGGATACTGTTGAGTTTGTGGCTCGGTGTCTCAATTGTCAGCAGGTCAAGTATGAGCACTAGAGACCAGGTGGATTACTTCAGAGATTAGATATTCCGGAGTGGAACTGGGAGCGGATTACCATGGACTTTGTAGGTGGACTCCCACGGACTGCGAGGAGGTTTGATGCTATATGGATTATTGTGGATCGGCTGACCAAGTATGCGCACTTCATTCCTGTTGGTACTACTTTTTCTTCGGAGCGGTTAGCTGAGATTTATATCAGGGAGATTTTCTGATTGCATGGGGTTCCAGTTTCTATCATTTTTGACAGAGGTACTCAGTTCACATCTCAGTTTTGGAGAGCCGTGCAGAGAGAGTTGGGTACTCAGGTTGAGTTGAGCACATCGTTTCATCCTCAGACCGACGGGCAATCGGAGCATACTATTCAGATTCTGTAAGACATGTTGCGTGTGTGTGTCATTAATTTTGGGGGTTCGTGGGACCAGTTTCTACCACTCGCGCAGTTCACATATAATAATAGTTATCAATCCAGTATCCACAAGGATTCATATGAGGCATAATATGGTAGGAGGTGTAGATCTTCGGTTGGTCGGTTTGAGCCGGGCGAGGCTAGGCTATTGGGCACAGACTTGGTTCAGGATGCGTTGGGTAAGGTGAAGTTGATTCAGGAGCGGCTTGGCACGGTGCAGTCTAGGCATAAGAGTTATGCGGACCGGAATGTCCGAGATGTGTCTTTCATGGAGGGAGAGAAGGTGTTGCTTAAGGTGTCACCCTTGAACGGTGTTACGAGATTCGGGAAGAGGGGAAAGTTGAGCCCCCGGTTCATTGGGCCTTTTGGTGCTTCAGAGGAATTTTGGTGCTTCAGGCTCGTATCTAAGCACTTCCAGTCAGGACAGATGATATGACCTCCTGTCACGACCCAATTTCGGAGTTGTGATGACGCCTATGATGGAACCAGGCAAGCCTCCCTTTTTAACTAAGCTAAATTCAATTTCCAGTAAAAATGCGATTTTAAACGAAAGTATCGATAATACTAAGAATCTGAAGTTTAAAAACAATATTTGAAAAACTAAATTTAAAACCTCCAACCCTGGATCCGGTGTCACTCAGTCATGAGCTGCTATATATACAAAAAATAAATAAAGAATGAAGAAATAAACAACATAGTCTCAAAATAAGTGCAATCGGTGGAATAAGGAAGAGAAGGCGAGGTCGCGATCGCTAGCTGCTACCTCGACAACTCCAATGAAAACGTTGACTGCTTCTCAATATCCACTACCGGGTCCCGGTGTACTTGGGTCTGCACACAAGGTGCTGGGAGTAATGTGAGTACACCAACTCAGAAGTAACGAACCAAACTATGGGCTGAGAGGTAGTGACAGACTAAACCTCAATAATTAAATCATCAGCTTAATAAATTTAGGCATGTTCACAGTTTATCAGAAAATAACAACAGAATATACTAGATATACCTCCATATGTTCTACATGCCAACATGTCACAGTGAAAATGCACATAGTTCTCACAACTCTCCCACAGAAGTCCACTCAGTACTATATATGGCTCTCAGGCCTAGGGAAGTTCCATCACGGAATATGCATAAACACCGGTGACCGTTGTCACTCCGTACTGAGGAAAAAGGCCAGTTCAGCCCCCACAGAGAAGATCCATCTCCGGAATGCAACACTCGGACAATATCCATATCCAGGGAAGATCCATCCCTCACATAACATCAGCTTCGGACAAGATACATGCCCTGGGAAGATCAATCCCTCACATCAAGATCCATGCCCAGGGAAGATCCAACCCTTACATAACATCAACTTCGGACAAGATCCATGCCCAGGGAATATCCATCCCTCACATAACATCAGATTCAGACAAGATCCATGCCCAAGGAAGATCCATCCCTCACATCAATGCGCTCACTAGGGGTGTAAAGACTCCGGAGAGGCCCAGCTCAAGCGCCATATCAAGCCAACGAAGGCATGATTTAAATATCGTTGAAGTGTGCAGTCAATTCATATAATTGTCTCAGTAACAGGCTCTAGGCCTCACTCAGTCATTACTCTTCAGTCTTACTCACATGGATCACAAATGCCTCCATCAGCCCGAAACAACGATAAGTATGCATGTAATTAACAATACTGAGACTGAGATATGAAGTGATATGCTATAACATGACTGAGTATATGACATGAAATAATCACAAAATGAGACAGCAATATACGACCACTCGGGTCTCAGCATTTTCGGCGTGAAGCCTAGCATTTATACTTAACATGATTTCTAACATATTCACAATTACCACATTAATAGAAGCACAAATATCATCATGGAATAATCACTAAGTGGTGCCATGGGATAAGCCAGGCAACAATTTCTCGGTGCACGCCCGCACGCCTGTCACTTGGCATGTGCGTCACCTCAACAATAGTCATAAATCATTTAGCTCGGGGTTTTGAACCCTCAGAACTAAGTTTGGAAACGTTACTTACCTCAAAACCGGCTAAAATACTATTCTGCAGTGCCTTTGCCTCTAAATTCGGCCTCTGAGTGCTCCAAATCTACCAAGTTCATATTTTTATCATTCATTTATGCTTAAGAAATAAATTCCAATCGAAAAATATCAAATTTAGCTCAAAAATCCGAAATTGGTCAAAACCCGACCCCCGGACCCGCATCCCGAAACATAGAAATTTTTATACAAAACTATCCTTCATCATCTCACGAGTCCGTACATATAAAGAACACTAATATCGGAGTTCGTTTGATCCCTCAAATCAATCCCTAAAGGTCTCATAATCTCAAGACCTAAGCCCACCTTTTTTTTACTGATTTTCGTGAATTTAACACTGATATTATGTTTTATAATCATCCATAAATGAGTTTTAAGGTCCAAAACACTTACCTCTATGAAGAACAATGATTTCCCTCTTCAAAAGTCGCCCCCAAAGCTCTATGTCCATACAAAAATGGTGTAAAAAGGGTTTAAGTCGCGGAGGGTTTAATTATATACTGCCCAGTGATTTCTTCACTGCGATCACGGAAGTCCTCAGGCGATCGCGAAGAACAAAATTCCCTGGCCCCCACTTTACTCATTGCGATCGCGGCATAAGCCACGCGACTGCACAGCAGCTCAACCCCACACGATCGCAACCAGTCCGCACGCGATCGCGAAGACCAATTGACCTCATCCCCACGCGCCTATCATGACCCTACGCGATCGCGACCTAGCCCACGCGATCGTGCTTCACTTTTCCAAACCTACGCGATCGCACCCCGATTCACACGATCGCGATGCACAATTTTTCCTGGCCCTCAGAGTGTTCTACGCGATCGCAGCCCTTGCCATGCGATCGCGATGCACAGATCCCTGCTGCACAAAAACCAGAAAACCAACAATTCTCTAAGTCCAAAAATGCCCGTTAACCAATCTAAATCAATCCCGAGCCCCTCGGGACCCTAACCAAGCCTACCAAAATATCCCATAACATTATTCAAACTTAGTTGCACTCTCAAAATACCAAAACTAACATCAAAACACCAAATTTACATCGGATTCAAGCCTAAGAACTTTGAAATTTCTAAAATACTCCAACGATGTCGAAACTATCCAAAACAACTCCGATTGACTTGAAATTTGCAGACATATCCAAAATGACATTACGAACCTGTTCCAACTTCCGAAATTCCATTCCGACCTCGATAGCCTATTTCCACTGCCGACCGGAAATCACCAAAAACTAACTTTCGCCAATTCAAGCCTAATTCTAAACCGGTCCTCACAAAATAATTCCGAACACACTCCTAAGTCCCAAATCACCTAACAAAGCCATCTGAGCCATACAATTCGCATTTCGAGGTCGTTTACCAATAAGTCAACTCTCAGTTGACTTTTCCTATTTTAAGGCTATTTTTAAGACTAAGCGACTAAATTGTCACTACAACCATTCCGATTTCAAGCCTACCAACTCTAACACATCAATAATAGTATAACCAACCTATGATAAGTCAATAACAGTAATTTTTAATGCAAGTTCTACGTAACGGCCGACCGGGTCGTTACATTCTCCCCCACTTAAACATACGTTCGTCCTCGAACATGCCTAGAGTTGTTCCAAACACCACCAAAATTGTTGTGTAACCTACCATGCACATATTCGGAGGTGATCCCACGTCACTCTACCCCATATAGGTCTAATAGCACAACACAGTGAATTTCGAAATCCAATCTTGACCCATAAGCCTTAGAACTACATTTTCACTTCTGAATCAATTTACAAGATCAAAATCCCCCAACTATAAACTGAATAAGTCTGGGCATACTGTAACAAGTCATATCCGTAACCCAAGATGAAATACATGATACCCTACATGACTCGAGCACTCGTGGCGATAACTCCTAATAATAATAGCTACTCAGAGCAACCCAATACCGGTACATAACCTCTTATCAAGAAATGCCTCGCTCTTACACTTTTATATATTGCCGATGATGACAGAAATACGTAGAAACTAACAACCATTCGTCCGATCAGTCAGACATGAAGCTCCCCCTTCCCAAACATGAATTATAGAAAATTTCCAAGCCGACTCCCGATATTTATCCTTCCAACTATGTTGTAGACAATTCTGGCATATTCATTCTAGGTCCAATGACCTCTTCTGACATGACACATCAATACAATTTGAAGCCATAACCTGTGCAACTCGTGCACTCCACAACAACATCCCAACGTAATCAAATTATATAAAAGACTCACACGAGAGGACTATCCTGCCATTAACAATTACCCTCACATATCACTCTAAAAGCCCGGCACACATAGTAAAAATCAAAACAAATGAATCCAACACCAAAGGTCATACCCCTACATAACTCCGCTACACTGAGTGATCCCATCAAACGCTAGTCCACATGAAATACTTCAAGACACCAATAGATATCATTTACTTAGTCATTTGAAACTGCCAATGCCGCCTAAGAATTTTGACCTTCCTTCCAGAACTGAACTGTGAATTCACACATGCAGATCTCGACTCTACACAACGTACCGCATACACCATGCCATCCTATGATAAATATGGAAACTTCATAACCCCTTCCGAGCCACAAGCAACTACGTATCCAACTAGCCAAGAACTTACATTTGATCCCATCTAGAAGCAAAATCACTATACCTCTCATGATCCTCACGCCAGTAGAAAATACACATCTCTAACTGTGGTAGAAACCATCAGGAACTATTCGAATCCCACTTGTACAACACCCAACCGTCAGAATTGAATCCTTTTAACTCAACCACGCTACACAGGTCACCAACACCCAAGAGCATTGCTAGAAACACATGTAGAAACTCATTGCCTCACAAGCACCCAAAGAACTAATCATATCCCTTACCATGCCGATCTGACCCACTATAAAGCTGTCATATTTATCCAAGTTCCTTCTGACTTACCCTCGAATTGATAATTCTCCTTGTCATAATACTGCAATTCTCAACCTAGATTCACCACACGAGACCCAAGCATAAGACCATACCGTCTAAAGCTCATAAGCTGCTGACTACTCTCCCAAATATCCCCAAACTAAAACCAATACAGCACATAATCGGGCAACCAACTAATCATTAGCAGACTCCGCCACTTGGCTCAAAGCCATAGATCAAAACAAACAGTAACTCACAATGCCCATACGCTATCACTGCCACAATACCGTAGTGGGAGTCAACTAAATCCTTCGTAATCTCATACATAACTCAAACCATTAAACATACCAAATTATCTCCAACCTCGCATTCACCATTGCAATAGCCGTGCCAACTCCCACAAGTGATCTAAACTCAAATTGCAACATATATCAATTACTGGTAAAAGAGAACTTGATACAAAACAATATAAGAGGTATTCCCATACACTCACGACTCGAGGCCATATGCCAACTCCAGACAGAAGTCAGACACTCAACGTCCTCGCTACATATCCAGCCACTCCCTTTTTGTCACGATCAAGCAATATAAACACATCTCACTCTCAAATCAGACTAACCACATGGTCATCTAGTCACCAAGTCCCGTGAATAAGGACACCAACGGACATATAAGTCCCCAATACATGTGCTCATAGTAACGAAATCTCGGCACTCAAGACACAGACAAAAATCCGGCCTCAAGTCCTCCAGAATGGCCCCAAACATACTAAAATCACATCCCATTCATGGAAGTCACAAGCCATCGGTGCACGACTGATACCGAGCACTCACGTGCGCATTTGAACACATGAAAGAAGTTCAAAGAATAATGCTTCAGGTTGAATCAATGGATTCGCACGACAAGAGTTCGATAATGTGAGATTTTTCCTAAAGGTTCTGCAGCCTCTCGAAGATAAGTACAGACGTCTCTGTACCGATCCACAAGACTCTACTAAACCTGCTCATGACTGGTGAGACCTATTTAACCTAGCGCTCTGATACCATCTTGTCACGACCCAATTTCGGAGTCGTAATGGCGCATGTCGTGGAACCAGGCAAGCCTCCCTTTTTAACTAAGCTAAATTCAATTTCCAGTAAAAATGCGATTTTAAACAAATTTATCGATAATACTAAGAATCTGAAGTTTAAAAACAATATTTGAAAAACTAAATTTAAAACCTCCAACCTCGAATCAAGTGTCACTCAGTCATGAGCTGCTATATATATAAAAAATAAAGAATGAAGAAATAGACAACATAGTCTCAAAATAAGTGCAATAGGTGGAATAAGGAAGAGAAGACGAGGTCGCGATCGCCAGCTGCTACCTCGACAACTCCAATGAAAATGTTGACCGCTGCTCAATATCCACTACCAGGTCCCGGTGTACCTGGGTCTGCACACAAGGAGCATGGGGTAACGTGAGTACACCAACTCAGAAGTAACGAACCCAAACTATAGGCTGAGAGGTAGTGATAGACTAAACCTCAATAATTAAATCATCAGCTTACAAAATTTAGGCATGTTCACAGTTTATCAGAAAATAACAACAGAATATACTAGATATACCTCCATATGTTCTACATGCCAACATGTCACAGTGTGAAAATACACATAGTGCTAACAACTCTCCCACAGAAGTCCACTCAGTACTATATATGGCTCTCAGGCCCAGGGAAGTTCCATCGCGAAATATGCATAAACACTGGTGACCGTAGTCACTCCGTACTGAGGAAAAAGGCCAGTTCAGCCTCCACGGAGAAGATCCATATCCGGAATGCAACACTCAGACAATATCCATATCCAGGGAAGATCCATCCCTCACATAACATCAGCTTCGGACAAGATCCATGCCCAGGGAATATCCATCCCTCACATCAATGCGCTCACTAGAGGTGTAAAGACTCCGGAGGGGCCCTAGTGGCCCAAGCGCCATATCAATCCAACGAAGGCATGATTTAAATATCGCTACAGTATGCAGGCCATTCTCATAACTGTCTAAATAACAGGCTCTTGGCCTCAATCAGTCATTACTCTTCAGTCTCACTCACATGGATCACAAATGCCTCCATCAGCCCAAAACAATGATAAGTATGCATGTAATTAACAAAACTGAGACTGAGATATGAAGTGATATGCTATAACAGGACTGAGTATATGACATCAAATAATCACAAAATGAGACAGCAATATACGACCACTCTGGTCTCAGCATTTTTGGCGTGAAGCCTAACATTTATACTTTACATGATTTCTAACATGTTCACAATTACCACATTAATAGAAGCACAGATATCATCATGGAATAATCACTAAGCGGTGCCATGGGATAATCTAGGACGCAATTGCTCGGTGCACGCCCGCACGCCTGTCACTTGGCATGTGTGTCACCTCAACAATAGTCAATATCATTTAGCTCGGGGTTTCGAACCCTCAGAACCAAGTTTGGAAATGTTACTTACCTCCAAACCGGCTAAAATACTATTCTGCAATACCTTTGCCTCTAAATTCGGCCTCTGAGTGCTCCAAATCTACCAAGTTCAGATTTTTATCATCAATTTATGCTTAAGAAATAAATTCCAATCGAAAAATATCAAATCTAGCCCTAAACCCACCTTTTATACTGATTTTCGTGAATTTAACACTGATATTATGTTCTATAATCATCCATAAATGAGTTTTAAGGTCCAAAACACTTACCTCTATGAAGAAAAATGATTTCCCTCTTCAAAATTCGCCCCCAAAGCTCTCTGTCCGTATAAAAATGGTGTAAAAAGGGTTTAAGTCGCGGAGGGTTTAATTATATACTGCCCAGTGATTTCTTCACTCCGATCGCGGAAGTCCTCACGCGATCGAGAAGAACAAAATTCCCTGGCCCCCACTTTACTCATTGGGATCGCGGCATAAGCCACTCGACCGCGCTTCACAACAGCTCAACCCCACGCGATCGCAATCAGTCCGCACACGATTGTGAAGACCAATTGACCTCATCCCCACGCGCCTGTCATGATCCTACGCGATCGCGACCTAGCCCACGCGATCGCGCTTCACCTTCTTCCAAACCTATGCGATCGCACCCCGATTCAAGCGATCGTGATGCATAATTTTTCCTGGCCCTCAGAGTGTTCTATGTGATCACAGCCCTTGCCATGCGATCACGATGCACAGATCCCTTCTGCACAAAAACCAGAAAACCAACAATTCTCTAAGTCCAAAAATGCCCGTTAACCAACCGAAATCAATCCCAAGCCCCTCGGGACCCCAACTAAGCCTTCCAAAATATCCCATAATATTATTCAAACTTAGTTGAACTCTCAAAACACCAAAAATAACATCAAAACACCAAATTTACATCGGATTCAAGCCTAAGAACTTTGAAATTTCTAAAATCCTCCAACGATGTCGAAACTATCCAAAGCAATTTCGATTGACCTGAAATTTGCAGACATATCCAAAATGACATTACGAACCTGTTCCAACTTTCGGAATTCTATTCTGACCCCGATAGCCTATTTTCCACTGCCGACCGAAAATCACCAAAAACTAACTTTCGCCAATTCAAGCCTAATTCTAAACCGGTCCTCACAAAAATATTCCGAACACACACCTAAGTCCAAAATCACCTAACGAAGCCATACGAGTGATAAAATCCGCATTCAGAGGTTGTTTACCAATAAGTCAACTCTAAGTTGACTTTTCCCATTTTAAGGCTATTTTTAAGACTAAGCGACTAAACTCTCACTACAACCATTCCGATTTCAAGCCTACCAACTCTAACACATCAATAACAGTATAACCAACCTATGACAAGTCAATAATAGTAATTTTTAATGCAACTTCTACGTAACGACCGACCGGGTCCTTACACCTCCGATGCAGTGATCATAGGTATTGTCTCAGTCTATCGCCGAGATGCTTTGGCTTTATTTGAACCTGGTTCTATGTATTCCTATACTTTTTCATATTTTGCCCATTTTTTGGATATGACCTGTGAGTCTCTAGTTGCATCGATTTATGTGTCAACTCCGGTGGGCGATACTATTATTGTGGACCGTGTGCATCGGCCATGTGTGATATCTATTGGGGGTCTAGAGACCCGAGCGGACCTATTGTTACTCAGCATGGTTGATTTTGATGTGATATAGGGCATGGATTGACTATCCCCATGTAATGTTGTTCTTGATTGTCACGCTAAGACCGTGACCTTAGCTATGCCAGGATTTCCGAGGGTTGAGTGGAGAGGTTCTTCTGAGTATGTGCCTAGCAGGGTGATTTCTTACTTGAAGGCTCAGTGTATGGTGGAAAAGGGGTGTTTATCGTATTTGGATTTTATGAGGGATGTCAGTGGTGAGACTCCCGCTATTGATTCGGTTCCTGTGGTCCGCGATTTTTCGGACATGTTTCCTGCAAACTTGCCAGGCATGCCACCTGATAGGGACATTGATTTTGGTATTGACTTGGTTCCAATCACTCAGCTTATTTCGATTCCACCTTATCGTATGGCACCAGCGGAGTTAAAGGAACTAAAGAAGCAGCTTCAGGAACTCCTAGATAAGGGGTTCATTCGGCCAAGTTTTTCACCTTGGGGTGCTCCGGTGTTGTTTGTGAAGAAGAAAGATGGTTCTATGAGTATGTGTATTGATTATCGGCAGCTGAACAAGGTTAGGGTGAAGAACCGGTATCCCTTGCCTCGTATAGATGACTTTTTTGATCAGTTACAGGGTGCCAGGGTATTTTCCAAGATTGACTTGCGTTCTGGATATCATCAGTTGAAGATTCGAGGGCCCGACATCCTGAAGACTACCTTCAGAACTAGATATGGTCATTATGAGTTTCTGGTTATGTCATTCGGGCTGACCAATGCCCCAGCGGCCTTTATGCACTTGATGCGCAGTGTGTTCCGACCTTATCTTGACTCCTTCATCATCGTGTTTATTGACGATATCTTGGTATATTCCCGATCTCGAGAGGATCATGAGCATCATTTGAGGACTGTGCTTCAGACTCTGAGGGAGAAGAAGTTGTATGCAAAAATTTTGAAGTGTGAGTTCTGGCTTGATTCAGTAGCTTTTTTGGGCACGTGGTGTCCAATGAGGGTATTCAGGTTGATCCGAAGAAGATAGAGGCGGTGCAGAGCTGGCCTAGACCATCATCAGCTATCGAGATTCGCAATTTCCTTGGTTTGGCAGGGTACTATCGCTGTTTTGTAGAGGGATTTTCATCTAATGAAGCACCTATGACCAGACCGACCGAGAAGGGTGCTCAGTTCAGGTGGACTGAGGAGTGTGAGGATAACTTTCAGAAGATCAAGTCAGCTTTGACTACAGCTCCGGTGTTGGTTTTGCCTACGGGTTCAGGTTCTTATACAG
>ML438435.1:4666-46039 GCA_005239525.1 Nicotiana knightiana | reverse complement strand
ATATATATATATATATATGTATATATATATTATTTTGCGTCTACTAATAATGTGTTTAGAATATTCATGTATTTATAAATAATATCTATTGATCTTGTTAATAGAAAGAACTATTAAGAATGACGAGATTCTACCGAATAATGTTATAGTTTACTATTTTTCTGCAAAAATATTATACAAATATTTACAATAATTGATACACGATATATTTGCAGTGCACCACAATGAGACTACATAAAGCAAACACTAAAACTTGAACTTTCAAAAAGATAAAAATCAAACAAAAGAATAAACAAAAAAAATGTATCTATATGGGATTTTTTCGTGCGTTTAGGCACATGATCCGGACTAAAAAAATATGTATCGTAGGTTAGACTATTTATAAAACACAAGAAAGTCGAGAAGCATACCTCGATGAGTCCTTGTTGTATGCGTCTTGAAGAGAGTTTTTTTCCAGACAGAATACATAGACAGACACTTAAACTATCAAAGAAATTTCACTTGAACACCTCAACTAAGCCATTTTTCAACGGAACACTTTTACTATATTTTTATTGCACCAGTTTAACACGTTCGACCTGAGCTTATAAAATTTTTTCACGCGCGTGATTACGCGCTTCCAGTATGGATAATCTAACCAATTAAAAATTGACACGTTTTTTACAATGACACATAGATTATTTCATCGGCTTAATTACCCTATTCCTAATTTTAACCCTCTTTACAAAATCCTAAAACAACAAACGACCAAAAAAGCCCTAACTCCCAAATTCAACTCTAGTAAAATCCGCCGAAAGCGATGCATGTCCATTGATTTTGCTTCGTTTTCATTCGATATTGAGTGATAATTAGTGCCATAGGTAAATATCTGTTCGATTTGTTTGATTTTGTCCAAATATGTTCTTGAAGAACGATCATTAGTCGGTGTTGTTCGGGTGAAGTGCTGCTTGATTTTAAAATTGAAGTGCTGAAAGGGTAAGTCTTTTGTGTTTGTACTATTGTCTTTTTAGTGTTTGTACTATTGTCTTTTTAGTGGTGGGCTTCTGTGGGAGTTGAGACTGATTTGGGACCACAATTAGGGTTTTTTTAAAAAGAAATTTGGGAATATTAAAATAGTGATGTCAGACTTTATTGCTGTTAATTTTCACCATGGTGGTAACTTTACCCTTGACCATGACTCGAAATATGTGGGGGAACATGATGCGTTAATAGCTGATGTTGATAAAGACCACTTTTTATTCCGGAACTATTATATTACACTAAAAAATGAGATATCCTACCGTGGGTGGCTTCTATTACCAAGACCCGACAACTAAGACTTTTGTCTTTGTGGATAGTGATGCACAATTATTGAATATTGTGTCTAACCTTGAAAATGGAGATGAGTTACATTTGTATATTCAACATATTGTTCTAGACCCTGAGGTAGTGGATGATGTGGAACCTACTAGACTTATTGGTGGTCCAGAAATAGGTTTAAGTGAAGTGAATGGTGCATTTGGGGAAACAAACACAAAAGAGAGGGACGAGGTTGCTGCTGAAACTGAAGTTAGGGAAAATGTTGTTGATGAAAGTGAAGCGAGGGAAGAGGTAGCTGCTGAAATTGAAGTTAGGGAAAATGTTGTTGATGAAAGTGAAGTGAGGGAAGAGGTAGTTGCTGAAATAGAAGAGAGGGAAAAGTTTGTTGCTGAAAGTGAAGTGAGAGACAATGTTGTTGATGAAAGTGAAGTAAGGGAAGATGATGTTACAGACCTTGATGGTGCTATTTCAGATCTGGACAGTAGTAGTGACTCAGAGTTTGATGTTGTACCAGAAGAAGATGATAGTGATGCTGATGAAGAGTTGATAGCTGTTAGGAATGAATAGAGAACCAAGCTAAAGGCTAGAAGAAGGAAAAAACCAATTGTTCATGTAGAAGTATCTCTAGGAGAAGGAAAAATAGATAAAGGTTTTGAAGACATTGGCAAGAACAAGACAGACAAATATGCTGGTAAATTAGGGGGGGATGAGGACTATGTTGATAGTTCTGATATAGGTAGTGATGATTCTGATGGTGAGCTAAATGTGGAAGCTGAAATTGGTGTTGATTTGCAAAGTAGAAGGAATAGTACAAAGTTAAGATATGATCCAGATTATGTTGTGGCTATTTTTGAACTTGACATGATATTTGAGAATGTCAAACAATTTAGGAAGGCAGTGACTGACTATGCTATTGAATACCATGCACAGCTGAAGCTTAGACCTAATGAGGCAACTAGGGTGAGGGTGAAATGTAAATCAAAGATTTTCCAGTGGGAGTTATTTGCAAGTCTTGACAGGGATTCATGGAATTTTATAGTTAAGAAGTATCATCCTATTCACAAGTGCACTACAATGAACAAAAACAAGCTTTGTATTCTAAGTATATTGCTGACAAATTCAGAGATAGAATCACATCTCAGCCCTATATTAGGATCTGGGAAATACAAGAATTGGTTAGAGACAAATTGGGTTTATATGTTGGTAGAACCATCTATTACAGGGCAAAACACATAGTTCTTAGGAAGTTTATGGGGGATTGGAAGATGGAGTTTGCTAGATTATGTGACTATGCTGATATTATTAAACAAACCAATCCTGGTAGTACTTGCTTGGTCAAAACTGACAGAAATTCAGAGCCTGAAAAGAATCTGTTTAAACACTTCTATGTCTGCTTTGATGCATTGAAGAAAGGCTGGTTGGAAGGATGCAGGAAGATCATTGGTTTTGATGGGTGTTTTCTAAAAGGAGCATGTAAGGGTGAATTGTTGGTAGCTATTGGGAAAAAGGGGAACCAACAAATGTATCCCATCGCATGGGTTGTGATAGACAATGCGTCAAAAACATCTTGTAGTTGGTTTATAAACAACTTAATAGCTGACTTGGAGTTGGGAGATGGAGCTGGATTAACAATTATATCTGATATGCAAAAGGTACTTTACTTCATCTCATTTCTGTTTTTGATTTCTGGTTCTGTTTTAGTTTTCTGTTTCTGAGTTCTGTTTGAGTTTTGTCTACATTCTGTTTCTGAGTTCTGTCTACATTCTGTTTCATCTACATTCTGTAGGGTTTGGTACCAAGCATTCAAGTGTTACTACCAAATTGTGAGCATCGAATGTGTGCTAGGCACATATCGTCTAACTGGTCCAAAACTTGGAGAGGTGAGGAGATGAGAAAGCAATTCTGGAGGTGTTCTAAGGCTAGTTTTGAGGTGAAGTTGAAAGAAGAACTGGCTGCTTTGGGAAAGCTTGGAAAATGTATATGTGAAAGCTTACTGAAGTATAACAAAGAGTATTGGTGTAGAGCTTTTTTCCTTGAACACTCTAAATGTGATATTGTAGAAAATAATATGTGTGAAACCTTTAATTCTTGGATATTAGCACCTAGGCACAAGTCTATTATTACTTGGGTATATTTGTTAAAAGCGAAAATTGCTAATACAAGCACAACCAGTGGCAGAGGAAGGGGAAACAATGCTAATACAAGCACACCCAGTGGCAGAGGAAGGGGAAACTACACTGGTTTTGGCAGGGGTGCATTTCCAAATGCACCTCCACCAACCTCTCCTAGGAAGCTTACTGTTGGGGTTAAAAGAACAAGAGGAAGAGGTGCTGAATCTGCAACACCATCTGATGGACATAAGAGGTCAAGAAATGTTGGTTTTGGATGTTACACCAACCCTACAACTGGAATGACTATCATTAACGTAAGGACTGTCTATTCACAACTTCAATTTGTTATTACTACCATTTGTTAAAACTGATCTATGTGCTTTTTATGTCAATTTCAGCTAGGTAGTTCGGGTGAAAGAGTTGTATCATATGAGACTAAGTTTGTAAAGGATACCAGCGTAGTCAATATCGATCTTGGATTTAAACCTCCTGGCCTTAAGTTTAAAGGCATAAATGCTATTAACTGCTTCCCAACTACAACAACTAAGTGCAAACAAGAGCATCCAAACTGGATCTTCAGCAACTACCTCTTCATTTGCAAGTCCAGCCCCTCCAGCGCCATAGTTGTATTAGGTTGTGCTATTTTGGGTTGCAGTTCATGTATTTTGCTAAGTATCCAAACTTGGATTGATTATTGTGTCTCTTTTGGGCCAGTTCATGTATTTTTCTAGTTGTTTGGAATTTTTGTAAACAATAGTTCTGGAATGCAATTTAAATGCCTCAGTTGGTAGCATTCTGTTTAAATGCAATTTAAATGTCTATGTTTAAACACTTTAGCTGGAATGCAATTTAAATGCCTCAAGCATTCTGTTTGATAGCATTCTGTTTAAACCAATACATCCAATTTTGTATTCATTCAGTTGGTAACATCAAACTGCAGAAAAATTGAAGGCAAAATACATAACAAACTGCATAATACATAACAAACTACAGAATACATAATAACAAAGTGCAGAAGTTGTTTCATTTCATTGAAGTAAGGCCACATGCCACAATTACATCCAAACAAACTAGATACACCCAAAATATATCTACCACCACTACAAACTGCCTACAAAATTCTCCAACTACCAGCAAAACCACAACAACTTCAATGATTAACGACACAGTAGCAAACCCAAATAATCAGCATTGTTACTATAATAGAAGCCAATTTCATCCTCCTTCTTCTTGCTTGGGCCCTTTCTTCTTCAAAAGCTTTGACCCTGTTCAGTAAACCCCAAATAACCCTATTCGCTTGGCTAGAAAACTCGTCGTCAACCCACTTAAAATAATTACATCCACATTTATCCTTCAAAAAAAAATCATTCAAACTAAAATTAGAAAAAACAACATGACTAAAAATTAATTAATTGTAGTTAATTATCACTTACCTTTTCATTTTTTCATCCATAGAACCTCCTTCCAAAATTAGATGGAGACCATGAAGTTTTCAGTTGACATTCATGACCACACCGACATGAATCAACTCTTGATTTGAGATACATAATTGAGAGCTTATTAATCCAAGATTCGAACACTATTTGGAGAGAAGAACAGAAATTTTAAACAAAATCAAGAAAAGGGAGAAGAAATAGGGCTGGATTTTGAGGGAATGGTGAGGAATTAGGGCTGAATTTTGAAGGAAAGGTCAAAAATTAGGGCTGCCAAGAGAGGGAGGGTCTAATTATATTATTGGAGAAAGGAGGGATTTTACCGGTTATTGTACCGTTGATAGGCTTATATTTCTGCTGCTCACGCGCTCAAATGCAGTGATATTCACGTTATATGCCATGTCAGTTGGACGTGTTAAACTGGTGCAATAAAAATATAGTAAAAGTGTTTCGTTGGAAAATGACTTAGTTGAGGTGTTCAAGTGAAATTTCTTTGATAGTTTAAGTGTATGTCTATGTATTCTGCCTTTTTTTTATTTTATAAATTAACAACGATGAATATTTTTATGAAAGAGAATGATGGACTTATACTTTAGGACATTGTAAAAGACAACTATTCAAACAAGGAAAGAATTTGTATTTATATAAGTAATATTAAATTCCTAAATATTAAGGGTTTTTACCTAGTTCAAATAAGAAAATATTTAATATTCAAAATTTTAGTGATTAACTTTGAAAGTCCTAAGTATTAACAAAATTATTGAATGACACTTTTGTCCAGTGTTAAATTAACTTTTAAAAGGTAAAAAGGCGAACACCATTTCATTTAGCGTCTTCATGCTTTTAATATACGATAGGTATAAATATAGATACAGTAATTGATATAGTACGCGCGTTGCGCGTGTATCATTATCTAAATGAGTAAGAAAATTATATAAATATTTTACTTAAAATTATGTTTGAGCTATAAATAAATGTGTTATTCCTGAAAATGAAGAATATTAATTCTATATAGCTAACTCAACAAGGGGAAAACTGTCACATAGAAGTCCACTATAATGACCCAACTGGTCATTTTGAGCCCTAACAGGTCGTTCGTCGGTTTGAGTCCTTGAGTAGCTTCACTTCGAATATTATGACGTGTACGTGTGGTCAGAATTTAATTTGGAAAAGTTTGGAGTTGATTCGGAAAGAAAATTCTAAATTCCAGAAGCTTTAAGTTGGAAGAGTTGACCAAGGTTTGACTTTTGAGTAAACAATCTTGGAATCGATATTTGAAGGTTCCAATAGGTTCGTATGATGATTTTGGACTTGGGCGTATGTTCGGCTGGAGTATCGGGTGGCCCAGGAGTATTTCAACGCTTATTACGGAATGTTGGCATTTTGAAGGTTTAAGAATCCCCTAAGTTTGGGTTGAAGTGGATTTTGATGTTATCTATGTCCGTTTGGGATTTCGAGCATGGGAATAGTTCCGTATGGTGATTTTGTCTATAGAGCATGTCCGAAAGTTGATTTGGAGGTCTGTAAGTCATTTCGATATCAATTGGCGAAAGTTGAAAATTTGATGATTTTTGGGAAGTTGACCAGGAATGGAATTTTTGATATTGGGGTCAAATTACGATTTTGGAAGTAGTAGTAAGTCCGTAATGTTAATTATGACTTGTGTGCCAAATTTGAGGTCAATCGGACTTGATTTGATAGGTTTCGGCATCGAATGTAGAAGTTTGAAGTTTTAAAGTTCACTAAGTTTGAATCGGGGTGCGATTCGTGATTTTAGCGCTGTTTGATGTGATTTGAGGCCTCGAGAAGGTTAGTGTTATGTATTGGTACTTGTTTGTGTGATTGGACGAGGTCCCAAATACCTCGGGTGTGTTTTGGACCAAATTTGGATGAAAAGTTGTTGCTGATTTGCTGGTGCAGGTGTTGTCTTTCGCGAACACAGGGGAAGAGACGTTTTCGCGAAGAAGGATTTATGGGATGGTGGACTTTTCCCTACACGAACGCGATTAGGGACATGCGAACGCGTAGGTGGTCCTGACAGTGCTTTGCGAACACGGTGGCTCAACCACGAACGCAAAGAGGAGATGAAGGAAACAGGGCAGAAGGCCTTTGGCCTGCGTAAACGCGACTAAGGAATCGCGAACACAGAGGGCGAGGGGAAGTTGGCATCGCGAATGCGGCATGAAGGTCGCGAACGTGTAAAGTTAATTTGGAGGCTGTTATTTTTGGCCTTCGCGATCGCGATGGTCTTTCCGCGATCACGAAGAAGAGCGGGCCCGGGGAGATTGTATTTTATATGGGATTTGGCTCATTCTCTCTCATTTTTCATTTGGTTGGGCGATTTTTGGAGCTTTTGAAGAGGAGATTTCACCATCTACTATGAGGTAAGTTATTTCCACTCGTTGTGAATTAAATACATGAGTACCGATTTAAACATGAAATTTTGTAGAAATTTGAGATTTTGAAGAAAAACCTAGAAATTGGTATTTTTTGGAATTAGACCACGAAATTGGACATGGAATTTGCAATAAATTATATATTTGAGTTTGTAATGTTATGGATAATGTTTATCTTCAAAAAATTTCAGCATCCGGGCATGTGGGCGCGGAGGTTGACTGTATTGGCTTTTCGAGCAGAGTTGGGAATTGTTGTAAATTGATTAATTACAGGTAATAGAGTATATATTTATGGATTTGCACATTTGTTTGACTAGATTTGGAGAGACGGGAGTTGGTTTGAGGTGTTTGAGTGGCGTTGGAGCCGGTTATGGAATGTCGGAGCAAGGTAAATCTCCTGTCTAACCCTGTGAGGGGAAAACTACCCCTAGGTATTACTCATTGTTATGTGCAACTAGTTGTGGGTGCTATGTACGCACGAGGTGACGAGAGTCCGTACATAGCTATGTCATATTTATGTCTGGGTAGACTTAGGATCTTATCATGTAATATTTGAAATACTTGAACTCATTGTGCCGACTTACTTAATCGAAGTTATAAAATAATTGATTTAGAAATAAAAATATGTATACTAGGCCAAACCTCAACACTGGAGTAATGGGCGAGTTATTTGAGAAGTGGTAAAAAATATATTCATTTTATGCTCATGTGCTATAATGTAAACGCGTGTCTCGAAATTACGGAAACTTCCTTCCCTTTCTTGTGGAGCGGGCGGAACGCCTCGGCAATATATAGATGCATCTATAGATCGTGCCGCTCATCCCTCGACAATGTACATATTATTCTGGATCGGACCAAACAACCTCGACAGAATCGTGCGTCATATCGTTAGTAGTTCGAATATTCATGATCTAACCTTGCACTGATGCCCCGCATACTATGGTATTTCTTATTTGTTCGGTATTAAAACTTGGCATGGTTCTGAGACATCACGAGAAAAATACAAGTTCTAGAAAGTTATGCTTTAAAGGAAATAATTAGAAAGTTATGAGTTACAGAGTTACTCCATTATTTCTATGCCTTTCATTTCTGTTATGAATTATCGTATTGTTTTATTGGACCCTTAGTAGGTGTCGATGTCGATCCCTCGTCATTACTCCTCCGGGGTTTGACTAGATACTTACTGGGTACTCGTTGAGTTGCGTACTCATACTGCAATTTTGCACTAAATGTACAAGAACTAACATGTTCATTTGGTGATCATCTTGGCGCGTAGGCGCACCTATTGAGGAGACTTTATGTGAGTTGCATCCCAGGCTACGCGTCGCAGTCCACCGAGTCCCCATTGTATAATTTATTTTATTGTGTCTTATTACATTCGGGACTGGTGTTGTACTATTATTTTATTCTTTAGAAAATGCTCATACACTTGTGACGCTGAATTTTGGGAGTTTCCTTCGGTTATTTATTATTGCGATTTGTGTAAATATTCTCATATATTTTGTAAGTTCTATATTATATTGTTCAATTAAGGAAAAATTTTGATTCAAAAATACTAAAATGAATAAGTAAATTGGTAATTTATCGTTGGCTTGTCTGGCGACTGCGTTAGGCGCCATCACGATCTGTAGTGGATTTTGATCGTGACATCCACAATCATGGTTAATATATTGAAAATATAAAGAATCATCAGTAAATATAAAAAACTAACTATATTAATTTACCATAATTAAATGAGAAATTACAGCGATAATATGTATTGATTAGTTGTGATTTAATAATATTAAATATAAAGACATGTGTCATAAATATAATGTGTCGTAATATTACAAATCATAATATTCTTATGCTTATTACCAAATGTATATAGATAGCTAAAAATATGATCTTGTGTATATACATGAAACTGGTTTCTTATTATATTTATGTTATACATTTTATTTGTATTACATAGAGTTTTTTGTCTTGTGCCGACGGTGATTTAGTTATATTACATTAATGATAAAATCATGATTATGACTATACTATTGCCTAAAATAAAAAAAAGGTTATTTTATAGTAAAAGAACCTTGGCCATAGATCTTTTAGAGTTCATAGAATAATACGATATAGTACTATTCTAAAATAAAGGGGATCCTTTCCTTATTTGAGGTAAAACCTCAATTGAATTTAAACTCCTAATACCTATTCAATAACGAAAGATTTAATATCCAAAATTTAGTTGATTTTAAGTCTTAAATAATAGGAAAATAACTTTAATTACTATTTTATCTATTGTGAAATCTATTTTTAAAGGGTAAAAAAGGCGAACAACATTTTGCTAAATGTGTTCGTGCTTTTAATATAGGTTGTGTAACATAGGTTGTTTACGAACATTGCTAAATGTCTTGTGCAAAATGTGTTCGTGCTTTTAATATAGGTTGTGTATGGGTATCACAACCCAAAATCCCAACCAAATGGTTGTAATGACACCTAACACTTGCTAGGCAAGCCAACACTTAACAATAAATAATAAAACGAGACTAACAGTTAACAACATAATAATATAGAGTAAGAGTAAAATCTTAGAAACATATAGCAATTCTTAGTAAACACCGGCTAATCAACCTCCCATGATTTAGTGTCACATCGTACATGAGCTGCTAAGAATACTACATACAACGTGTGCAATGAATACAATATTGTCTTGCATAATAAACAATAATGGAGAAAATGGAAAGAAGACTCTAGCGCTTGTGGACGAGTGTACAACTCTACCTCGAATCGTCCATCTAGTAACGACTAAGCATCTTTAGGAACTCCTTTCGTACCAATGTCTGAATCTGCACAAAAAGTGTAGAAGTATCATATAAGTACAACCGATCAAAGTACTTAACAAGTATTGAGCCTAACCTCGTCGAGGTAGTGGCAAGGCTATAAAAGACACTTACCATATGAACCTGTATAGTTAACAAGCAACAAAATTAGCAAATAGAGATAATAGTAATACTAACAAGAATAAAAGGCAGAAAATAGTAAAAGGATCCAATAATAGAAGTAATAATCACGTTTCTTGAATAACATAACTAATACCCTTTTCAATAGCTCAAATCAACGAGGAAGAAATAATACACTTAATCAACAAAGCCAAAGCTCACAAAGAAAAATTATATCACAAACAACACCAAGATTCATATCACATACATTGTGGCGCACAACCCCATCCAACACACAAAAATACTATTGCGGCGACAAGCCGATTCCATGGCCATACTATTGTTGCAGCGAGCAACCCAGCCCTTATCATAATATTATTGCGGCGACAACCCAATCCACCATATAAATTTATATAGAATCACCCAACAACACAATCAAACATAGAAAAGTTCATAATAAAATATCAAGGAGAATAGATAAACCTAATCTATTAAGGATAAGATGAACACTAACAAGGAATAATAGGCAATATTCAAAAGCTAGTCTCACACGTATATTTCAATGAGGACTCAAACAAGGTCAATAACTCGCGAATGATCAAATAGCCACACAATCCAATATAGCATATAAGAACAAGGCATGAAACAAGTAAATGCATGTGATAAGTAAGGCATGTAACAAGCAAATGTGTGTAGTAAGTAAAGGCAGGTAACCGATAAAGACAAGTAGCAAGTAAAGGCATGTAGCAAGTAAAAATATGTATCAAGTAAAGTCATGGGACAAGAAAAGGTATGTACAGAATAAAGGCATAAAATAAGTAAAGGTATAAAATAAATTAGTTCTACCCGCATGCTTTAGCCCATGACGATGCATATACACTCGTCACCTTGCATATACACCATCCCCAACACATAGAACATGTAGTAGATAGACCAATCACATCCTAACTTCCTCAAATTTAGATTAACCACGATATTTACCTATTTGCGGAACCAAATCAACAATCCAAAACAACTTTGCCTTTAGCACAAGCCTCCAAACAATTAGAGTCTAGTCAAATAACGCTCAAGCAAGTCAAAAAAAGTTTAAGGAACTGCCTTAGCACAAAAAGGTTCTTTATTTAATATTTAAAGAAGTCAACAAAAAGTCAAGCTAGGATGTCACAACCTAAAATCCAACAAAAAGGCCTTGATGGCACCTAACCCGCTTGCTAAGGCAAGCCAACACTCGACAACATTTAGAATTTAATTAGCTATTAACTAATTCATGATATAAAAATCACAACACTTTAAGTCATAAAATCAATTATTAAATATGCATGAATCTCAGATAGGATCTAACATGACCACAACTGTCTCATAAATTCTCCAAATACCCAAGTGTTACAACTAGTCACAAACATCTAATAACAGTACGAAATCTCAACTCAATACAAGGTCTGTCTAATGATAAAAATACAAAGACAGATATAAATAGTAGGGGAAGGGACTCCATGTGCTACATATTAGATCAAGTAAGAAGCTCACCACAAAGTTTCCTAACTACTCCTACTCTGCTGGGTGATTACCATCAAAACCAGCCTCAGAATCTCCACAAAATATGCAAAGATATAGTATGAGTATAAAATTATGGTACTCAATAAGTATCAAGTCTATCCTCGAAGAATTAGTGGAGAGAGGTCAATAGTGATACTTACTAACAACTCGATAATCATATGAAGCATATACAACATGTGAAATAAAGCATGATATCATCAATCAAGTTCACCAGTAAAAAAATAGCAAAGCTGGTATGTAAACATGTTTTCAAACATGAGATAACATACAATATCAAATATCTCAAATCATTCACAATCATGATTGAGTATCTCGTTCACAGGGTGTCACAACCCAAAACCAACCTGGTCGTGATGGTGCCTATCATGAAACTAGGCAAGTCGACACACTCTCGACAATTTGATTTTTCATTAAAAATTTAGATAATAAATTTTTCAAACTGAAATTCTGAATAAAAGTGTTGAATTCAACCCAAAAATGTGGAAATAAAACCCCAACATCGGGTGTCACTAAGTCATGAGCCAATACTACCATAGTTCTGAAATTTAATAAGACAACATTGTCTGGAAATAGTCAAAAATACACTAATGGAAGATAAGGAAGGAGAAAGACGGGGCTGCGATCGCCATGCAACTACCTCGCTATCTCCAAATGATGATCCATAGCAGAAATGGTCAACAGCCGCTATCGTGGCCTGAGATACCTGAATCTTCACACAAGGTGCATGGGGTAACGTGAGTACACCAACTCAATAAGTAACAAATCCAAACTATGGACTGATAGGTACTGCTAGACTAACCTTAGTAACTAACAATTTAAACTCTACAGTAAAATAGACATGCTTTCCATTCAAGTGTTCAGCTCAAAAAGCAAAGTAGATGCAAATCTGAACAATGTAAAGTGATAAGCTCAACATATCTCTAAGTTCAAATGCATAGAATGCATGAAAATGTACCATGTACTCCCACTCTCAAGTTCTCAACCACTCGGTACCACATATGGCCATCCGGCCCAGGGAAATCCATCCCAGAACATACTTGATGCTAACTATATAGTCCCTCGGTACCGAGGAAAAAAGGTAATCCAACCCCGCGGAGAAATCCATCTCCAGGTATCAATACTTTAGACAAATCCATGTCCAGGGAAATCCATCCCTCAATAATACTTCAGACAAATCCATCCCTCAATAATATCATCTGCGCTCACTAGGGGTGTGTTATAGACTCCGGAGGGGCTCCTACAGCCCAAGCACTATCATAATCATCATCATAACTGCTGCGACATGCAGATCGATCCCATAATTGTCACTCATAATCAGGCTCTCGGCCTCACTCAATCATCACTCTCCAGTCTCATACACACGGGCTCACAATGCCATGAAACTAGCCCGAAACAATGATATGATGTGCCAAATAATAATAACTGAGACTGAGACATGATATGATATGCATGATTAATACTGAGTACAGAATATCAATGAAACTAATGAGATGACAACAAGAAACGACCACTCGGGTCCCAACAGTATCGGTGTGAGGCCCTAACAGATATCTAGCATGATTTACAGCATATTTACTTAATCACATGATAGAAATGCGGATATAAACAAGAAAGAATAACTATGCGGTGCCATGAAATAAACCAGGCCACAATTCTCGCGGTGCACGCCCGCATGTCCGTCACTTTCCATGTGCGTCACCTCAATACTAATCACATAACACATAGCTCGGGGTTTCGAATCCTCAGAACCAAGTTTGGAAGCGTTACTTAACTCAATCAAGCGAAATTCTACTCCGCGATGACCTTGTCCCTTGACTCGGCCTCCAAACGTCCCGAATCTAACCAAAAGTAATACAATGCAATCAATATAGGCCAAGGAAACATTTCCACACGAAAAACTATCAATTTCAACCAAAATCCCGAAATTCACCCAAACTCGCCCCCCTGGGCCCACATCTCAAAATCCGACAAAAATCACAAAACTAAAAACTTCTTTCACTCACAAGTTCAACCATACCAAATTTACCAAAATCCGACCTCATTTGGCCCCTCAAATCCCCAAATCAAGCTCTCCAATTCCAAACACTAATTCCCTCAATTTCATCCCTAATTTCTACTAATTTCATGCTTAAACAACTGAAAATTATCATAAAAATGAGTATTAAGCTCAAATGACTTACCTCAATGCAATCCCCCTTGATTCCTTCTTCAAAACCCTCCAAATGCTCCAAAAACTGAATAGAAATTGTAATAAATGCCCAAAAATTTGCGAAGTCCACAATTTATACCTTCTGCCCAGTACTGCCGTATCTGCGGCCAATGCGGCGCTTCTGCGATGCCGCACCTGCGAAAATGTTACATCCCATAATTTTGTACGTGAGAGTACGTCGTAAGTCAATTTATTTAAGCTCAGAATTGAGATCGTCTTTGAAAGTACATAAAGTAAATTAATCATGTTAACTTGGAGGTTACAAATATTTAAGATCATGGACTGCCAGTACCAAGAGGGTTGGAAGGCAACTTAGAAGCTAAACAATTTGAAGAAAATAAGTTCGTCGAAAGTCGACACATCTAGAATGTTATAACATGTACTTTAGTGTGATACTATGGTTAATTACATTATAAGGAGGTTATTCTATGAGTTATTTTCGTCGTATGATAGTCGTGTCGTTTTGAAGTCAAGCAACTTGTGGAACAAAACTTGGCAAAGATCATCACAAGTTACATTCACAAATATGCTGAAAATTAGGTCAAATCGAGACGATCTTTTCTCCCAATATACTTGGAATTAGGATATGATCTAGCTACCAAATTTAATATCTACGAGTCTAGTTTCTAACACATCGGAGTAGAGAGATATATGCATTTTTGCAAGACTGCGCAGGCTGCTAGGTGACAAGTAGGTGTTTCACCTACTTGGTTAAATGAGAGCCCAAAACGAAACAATTTCGGGTTGGCCAAAGAGCTTATTTAAGGGCTCATCTCCTGCAATATGACCCTCATTATATATCACAAACAACCAGACCTAAACCCCTGCAAACTTCCTCCCAAAAATTACCCACAAACCCTAATTGATTTTCTCTCCCTTTCAAGTTCTAACTGGGGGTAAAAATTACCCACAAATCAGATCTGCACTCTATTTGCTCCGGAGTTGCCTATTTGGTCAGTATGATTGGGACATGCATTGACTGGTATGGCGGTGCCCTGTCCCGACCTTTTTGATGTTTATGTACTCTTAGAGGCTTGTAGACAAATGTCAGGTATATGGATACTTGTATGGCCTTGTCGGCCTATGTTTTGAGTTTACAAATGATCATGTTAGCCTTATAGGCGCATATGTCACATGTATAAGTTTCTATATCATGTTAGGTCGTCCTATGTCTAGCATTCCCTTATGTTTTATTTCGATTATGTCATGATGACCATTTTGGAACATTTATCCATGATAGTATGATAAGAAAAATAAGTTATGTTGGTACTCGGTTGAGTAAGGTACCGGGTGCCCGTCGCGGGACATAGGTTGGGTCGTGACAAAAGTGGTATCAGAGCAGTTCTATCCTAGGGATGTCTACAAGCCGTGTATAGTAGAGTCTTGTTTATAGGTGTGTTGTGCACCACACTTATAAGCAGGAAGCTACAGGGCATATAGGACTGTCACTCTTTCTTTTTACTCTAGATCGTGTGGTAGAGATCAGTTGTAAGAAATCAATCTCCTAAATTCTATTATTTATAATACGACGATGCCTACATCTTGAAAGACGATTGGTCGGAGATTGCAATGTAGCTTTGGAAGAGTTGATTAAGAGGAACTCAATTTTGCATCATGCTTATGATGAGTAAATGTAAGGTCTTAAGCAGATTATGTGTATACTAAGACGTCTAAGCTTCTTGGTAAGGAGCCGTAAGGAATGTATATCTATCCACCCATTTGGTAAATAAAAAAAATAACGAGAGAATCAGAAGGTAAATACAAGTTTCAACAAGTAAAAGGAGCAAGGTGAAGAAGGGTACGAGGTACTCAGTTAGTGAAGATTATCAGTATTTACAATCCAGGTAGAGAAATATAAGCATTCTGTGTTACTTTCAACAATAATAGAGATATATACAATTGGACACATTCATCTTAGTTATGCCCTATGAGAGCTAACCGATATAGCTTAAGAGAAGGACGGGATATTAGGATCCAGTTAGGGTTAAAGTAACCCAAAATGTTAGATGGATTGTTACCGTTATGTAACATTTTTGGAGGGTAGTGCAGGACATGGTAATAGTTCTCATTGGGAGATAGCCAGATGGTGCACTCTAGAATGTCAGAAAGTTTAGAATATAGGCATTGTAATCCTAGAAGGGATGAATATTTACCTTAGGATGACTCCTGCCCCTAGTAAAGAGTGAATGTTAGTAGACCCAAGAGCCAATGAGATGATGCAAAGGGTTTTAAAAGCGAAAGACTGTTTTGTTGAAGTTTCAGAATAAGGTAATAGACATAGATATCAACATGAGAATAAGAAGAGAGTAAATGAAGAATTATGAGTAAGATGTGATAAATGAGTGATAACGGTAAATCAAAATATGACAGGATGACAGAGTCTATAGTCAAGTGAAGGAAAAGACAAAAGGAGACATGCCTTGAGACAATAAAAGTATAGGCCCTAAAGTCATATCCTCATTTCATGAAATGAGTCGGTGAGTCCAATGCGATTACCAAAAGGAAAAGTTAGACCCGCCGAGTAATAAAAATTAGCATGGGATAGTAAAAAAAAAAATCGAACATGAATTAGGGATCGAGGGAATTGGTAATAGTCGGCATCGTGAGAATTTCAAAGATAGTGTTTGGACAATAATAGAATGGACAACATAAGAATAACCTTTTAAAGGTCATTCACGAAAATGCTTCCCTAAAGCAAGCACTATGAGCAGAGTTAAGCTTAAGGGACTAAATGTGCCAGTTACACCAGGTGTTACCCTTGTGCGTAAGAAATTCAATTATACCTGGTGTAGAAGGGTTACCACAAGGCGAGTAATATCTCAGTGAAGATGTGAATGCCAAAGATGAAGAGTTAAATATCAAATGGTAAAAGAAGAATGTGGTAAAAAGGTGAAAGGAATGAGATTGCATTTATTCAGATCTTACAGATATAATATGACTCTAGAACATTATGCAAGCCATGATGTTGGGGAGAATCAATAAGGGTTTCGCACTCGATGATATTGATAAATAAGTGGAAATGAACACTTGATACTTAAGGATCCCGTACGAGAAGTAAGTTAAGACAAAGAACATAACCCAAGAGGCGTTACATAAAATACAGATATGAGAGTGGACCAACGAGTAGTCTATAGTTGATTCAGAAAGAGCCTAGTTATAGCTAAACAAGAGGTCATAGATAAATTAGTAGATCATGCAAGATAAACGTAGTGAAACCCAACATAGGAAATTCAGCCTCTCAGATTTGACATCGTAGTCCTCGAGAAATATTCAGATAGGAGTTGGGGTAGTAGAAGTTACAATATAAGTGTTACGAAAATAAAAGAGAGTGCCACTAGGGAGACAACTAAAATTTCAATTCAGAAGCAACTCTACGAGCACAAGGGCACGGATTTAAGTAACTAAGGGTAATGATAGGCGAGTAAGAACATCAAAAATACCATGGGGGTATACAATGTAATAAGCTCGCAGCTTTACAAGAGTCAGAGGGTCTTCCCTAAGCACTGCAACGAAAGACTAGCTGAGGAAATAAGGAAGGGTTCAACATAAGCATAGTAACCTAAAGAAGAAATGGTATTGTAACAGCAGTCTCACTATAATATTGTATGCACTCCATAAGAAAGTGGCACCTATCATGGCTAATGAATGGGAAGAAGAAAAAAAAAATCAAGAGTTGATATTAAGATCATATGAGATACATGGAACTCCGGTATTCATGGGAACTAAGATAAGCCAAGTATGTATGCATCAAGTGGCAGAACGACTAGGAAAAGTAATTGCTTACATTTAAAGACAACTGAGAAGGCCTGGAAGGAAATCTATGGTGCTAGCATGTTAAAGGGAAGGTTGCGAGTAGTATAAATAGATATGCGTAGGTCGCAATATAAAATATGGTAGAGCAACAAGGTTTTAGCTAGACAAGAGTAAGGATAAGAAAAGGTGAGTGAGAAGGTTACGAGAATAGGTAAGTCTTTGGGATTAAACCCATCACAACAAGAGAGCTGATGGTTTTCATAGAGTTATAAAAAGATCAGTATAGCATGAGTGAACTCAATGAGTTTAAAACTAGTAGCATTTAGAAAAGATGTAATGCTACCCTAGTAGTAAAGTAAAGTTGTAACTGTGATAAATGATAAGAGGATGACTTTTAGGCCTTTGATTGAGTAATGATTTTGAGAACATGGATTTCATGAACTACACGGGATTAGAATATCCCCATAGGATGAATCACATTGGGATGCTATGAAATACAGTTGTTGGAGTATAGAATCATCCCTAAGTGGACCAGGAAAATCACTTCAGCTATTCCCCGATGAGACGTGAGCCCTAGTGACGATATATTACATAAGAGGTTTCAATTTATCAGTGGTAGATTATAGATCAACATTAAGGTGAATCAACAATAGATGGATGAAAGTTACAAAGTATGAGATGATATTAGGCTGTCATTCTTAAGATTAACAGTAATAAGGAAGCATTAAATGTCTTAGATTTATACATATAGGATAAGCAGGGAGAGAGTAACCTGGGGTTGGGTGGCAGGCCTCGATAATAATAAATCGAAGTAAGAGTTATAGTATAGTATGACCTACCTAGTTGTGGTAAAGCCATAAGCATAGATAACTGAGGCCATGAAACAAAATATAGCAATAGTAATAAGTTCGACAAAGTACCAAGCGAAGAACTTTAGTACACCTATAGATGCCAGAGGGATAGCTTGTCATAGTACTATATATGTTCACAAAGTGAAGCCTAAAGATTGGTTAAAAGCTAACGGAAAAAAGAGATAAGAGTCGCATTGGCGCACATTCAAGGTTATAATCGTACAGGCTGCATGAAAGAAGGTAGAAACAGTTACGAGATTGGAAGAATTTTGACCACAAGTCGTGGAGTGAGAAAGAGGCCTAAAGGGGGGAATGCCCTAGCCTTTGGATTTATTCACCGAACAACTCCCTAGATGGAAAAGATAATATTATAATATTCATAAAAGCTATTGTTTAAGACACAGATAAGTGCATCATTTAGCATTCGAGGACGAAAGTTCCAAAGGGGGGAATAATGTTACACCCCATAATTTCGTACGTGACAGTACGTCGTAAGTCAATTTATTTAAGCTCAGAAATGAGATCGTCTTTGAAAGTACATAAAGTAAGTTAATCATGTTAACTTGGAGGTTATAAATATTTAAGATCATGGACTTCAAGTACCAAGAGGGTTGAAAGGCTTAGAAGCTAAACAAATTGAAGAAAATAAGTTCGTCGAAAGTCAACACATCTGCAATGTTATAACATGTACTTTAGTGTGATACTATGGTTAATTACATGATAAGGAGGTTATTCTATGAGTTATTTTCGTCGTATGATAGTCGTGTGCTACGTTTTGAAGTCAAGCAACTTGTGGAACAAAACTTGGCAAAGATCATCACAAGTTACATTCACAAATATGCTGAAAATTAGGTCAAATAGAGATGATATTTTCTCCCAATATACTTGGAATTAGGGTATGATCTAGCTACCAAATTTAAGATCTACGAGTCTAGTTTCTAACTCATTTAACCGTTTGTTGATACGTCATCAAAGTAGATAGATATATGCATTTTTGCGAGACTGCGCAAGCTGCTAGGTGACAAGTAGGTGTGTCACCTACTTGGTTAAATGAGAGCCCAAAAAGAAGCAATTTTGGGTCGTCCAAAGAGCTTATTTAAGGTCTCATCTCCTGCAATATGAACCTCATTATATATCACAAACAACCAGACCTAAACCCCTGCAAACTTCCTCCCAAAAATTACCCACAAACCCTAATTGCTTTTCTCTCCCTTTCAAGTTCTAATTGGGGGTAAAACCTAGAATTTGAAGAACCAAGATAAGGGACAAATTATCCAACAAATAAGGTAAGTTTAATGCTATCTTTAGTCCATTTTTTATTCTGTAAATTCATGGTAATTCTTTCTATACTTGTAAGAACTCACGGGACGATGATCGGAAGCTGTGAGTTCAAGTTATTCACTTGTAGCAGACTGTTTTGTGGACTGTTTTATGTTGCTGTTGGGCTGCATATTTCACTACTGTTTTGTGGAGTTTTGGAGGAGGAAGGTTGTAGAGAAACACCATATAGATGTAGGGTGATGTGCTGGTCGTTCTTCGTAACGTTTCAGGGTCGTTTGACACAACTACGGTGGTCATTTTGTGTATGAAGAGATTGCGGTGTGTTGGGTTGTTTTGTAGTATTTTTTCGTGTATATAAGGCTGGAAAATAATTTATATATGTTGTTGTTTTTGTGTCTTGTGTTGTTGGTGTTATATTGAATTTGGAGGAAGTAAGGATTATATGGGAGATGCTACCCGTTTTTATACAAAATAAGCTTGTCGTTCGTTGTGCGATAGGTGTACCTTTCGTAACTTAATGATAGTATTATTATCGTTGTTGTAGATTAAGGTGCAAAGAGGCGATTTTAACTTGGTGAGTAGAAAGATTGTGATAAGGTATGTTAAGGTATTTCCTTCTTTCTTTTAGCATGATCTAAAGTGAAACGAACGTAAACAATACGCTATTTCATAATGAATCTACTCCTAGCAACTAAGGTTGTCCATGTTGTTCTATCCTTACAAAGTTATTCTAAGAAAGTATGTATGATCCTTGAGTCCTAGTGAATTTCATATTGAGGGTATGATGTCCATAATTTTAATCAAAGGTGTAACTACCTTACGTCACTCCGAAAGGTTTAGAGCGGGATTCCATGAGTCTAGCATGCATTATATATAGTATCTATTTTACTCTACCGAGCCGCGCTATAGTCGACCGGGTACGGAACCTATTGTGAAACCACTGATCAGTTGGGTTTACCGAGCTCCACGTGGCCGGGTACGATTCTACCGAGCCTTATGATGGACGGGTATGTTTTTACCGAGTCCTCTTCGAGACCGGGTATGATATGATGATGATGATGCCCATAGAGGCGGGTGGTTTTAAAAGATTATGTATATATATGTATCACACATTTCATGTCACTATCTCTCAGAGGCACTCAGATGCTACAAGTTGTATCTCCTACATCTCTCTTTACATTACTGTTCTTAGTTATGCTTTTCTGCCTTACATACTCAGTACTTTATTCGTACTGATGTCCCTTTTTCTTGGGGATGCTGCGTTTCATGCCCGCAGGTCCCGATAGACAGGTTGACAGTCCCCCTAGTAGGCTATCAGCTCAGCGGAAGGTGTTGCTTCACTCCGCTTGCTCCGGAGTTGCCTATTTGGTTAGTATGATTGGGACATGCATTGACTGGTATGACGGGGACCTGTCCTAACCTTTTTGATGTTTATGTACTCTTAGAGGATTGCAGACAAATATCAGGTATATGGATACTTGTATGGCCTTGTCAGCCGTTTTGAGTTTACAAATGGTCATGTCATCCTTATAGGCGCGTATGTCACATGTATAAGTTTCTATATCATGTTAGGTCGTCCTATGTCTAGCATTCCTTTATGTTTTATTTCGATTATGTCATGATGACCATTTTGTCACATTTACCTGTGATATGATTAAGAAAGATATGTTATGTTGGTACTCGGTTGAGTAAGGTACCAGGTGCCCGTCGCGGCCCATAGATTGGGTCGTGAAAGGAAAATCCATCGTAGGTGCGGATTCCACTTATTCCTCGAAATTCCGCATCTGCGGCCACCCTCTCTCACATGCGGTCCCGGATCCCCATCCGCAGGTGCGGAAAAACACCTGATCCTCAATACACCAGAAAACAACATTTCAAACCTCAAAAATTCAATCCGTTAATCATCCGAAACACACCCGAGGCCCTCGGGACCTCAACCAATAATATCAACAAGTCATATATCAATACACGAACTTAGTCGAACCTTCGGAACACTCAAAACAACATCAAAACACTAAATCAACCTCGGATTCAAGCCTAAGGACTTCTGAACTTTCAAATTCTCCAATGATGCCGAAACCTACCAAACCACGTCCGAATGACCTCAAATTTTGCACACATGTCACAAATGACACTACGAACCTACTCCAACTTTCGAAATTCCATTCCAACCCCGTTAGCTAATTTTCCACGGTCGGCCAGAAAGCACTAAATTTCCAATTTTTCCAATTCAAGCCTAATTCTACCACGGACCTCCAAATTACATTCCGAACACTCTCCGAAATCCAAAATCACCAAACGGAGCTATCCGAACTATAAAAACTCCAATTCGAGATCATTTACTCATAAGTCAACTTCCATTTGACTTTTCCAACTTAAATCCCTAATTAAGAGACTAAGTGTCTCATTCCACTCCAAAGGCACTCCGAACCCGAACCAACCGACCCGATGCAACATAATAAAGCCGAACAACACATAAAGAAGCAGTGGGGGAAACAGGGCTATAACTCTCGGAACGACCGACCGGGTCGTTACATCCTCCCCCTCTTAAACAAACGTTCGTCCTCGAACGAGTCTAGAAAGATACCTGGAGTCTCAAATTGGTGTGAATATCTGCTCCGCATCTCCCGCTCGGGCTCCCAGGTGGGCTCCTCCACAGGCTGCCCTCTCCACTGCACCTTTACCGAAGCTATGTCCTTTGACCTTAACCTTCGAACCTGCCGATCCAAAATAGCTAGTGGCTCCACATCATAAGTCAAATCACCCTCCAATTAAACTGAGCTGAAGTCCAAGACATGGGACGGATCTCCAATATATTTCTGGAGCATAAAAATATGAAATGCTGGATGCACACTTGACAAGCTGGGTGGCAAGGCAAGCTTATAATCCACCTCTTCTATCCTTTGAAGCACCTCAAAAGGCCTAGTGAACCGGGGGATCAACTTTCCCCTCTTCCCAAACCTCATAACACCCTTCATGGGTGATACCTTCAGCAAAACCTTCTCCCCAGCCATAAAAGACACATCACAGACCTTCATGTCCGCATAGCTCTCCTGCCTAGACTGTGCCGTGCGAAGTCGCTCCTGAATCAATTTCACCTTATCTAGAGCATCCTGCACCAAATCTGTACCCAAGAGCCTAGCATCACCCGGCTCAAACCATCCAACCGGATATCTACACCTCCTCCCATATAAGCCTCATATGAAGCCATCTGAATGCTCGACTGATAACTATTGTTGTATGCAAACTCCGCGAGCGGCAGAAACTTGTCTCATGAACCCCCAAAAGTCAATGATACAAGCGCGTAACATGTCCTCCAATATCTGGATAGTGCGCTCGGACTGACCGTCCGTCTGAGGGTGAAAGGCTATACTCAACTCAACCTGAGTACCTAACTCCCGCTGCACGGCCCTCCAGAACTGCGATGTGAACTGAGTACCTCTATCAGAAGTGATGGAAACTGGACGCCATGCAGACGAACAATCTCTCGAATATAAATCTCAGCTAACCGCTCCGAAGTGTAAGTAGTACCAACAGGAATGAAGTGCGTGGACTTGGTCAGCCGATCCATAATAACCTATTGAGCATCAAACCTCCTCGAAATCCGTAGGAGCCCAACTACAAAGTCCATGGTGATCCACTACCACTTCTACTCCAGAATATCTAGTCTCTGAAGCAATATACCCGGTCTCTAATGCTCATACTTAACCTGCTGACAGTTGAGACATCGAGCTACAAATCTGACTATATACTTCTTCCGTCTCCACCAATAGTGCTGTCTCAAATCCTAGTACATCTTCGCGGCACCCAAATGGATGGAATGCCGCGAGCTGTGGGCCTCCTCAAGAATCAACTCCCGAAGCCCATCTACATTAGGCACACATATCCGACCCTGCATCCTCATCACACCGTCATCACCAATAGTCACATCCTTAGCATCACCTCGCCGGACCCTATCCTAAAGAATGATCAAATGGGGGTCATCATACTGAATTTCCCTGATACGGTTGAAAAGAGAAGACCTGGAGACCACGCAAGCAAATACCCGACTAGGCTCCGATATATCCAATATCACAAGCTGGCTCGCTAAGGCCTGAACATCCAATGCTAAAGGTCTATCTGTTGCTGGAAGATATGCTAAACTCCCCAAACTCTCTGCCTGGCGACTTAAGGTATCGGCCACCACATCTGCCTTCCCTAGATGGTATAGAATAGTGATATCATAGTCCTTAAGCAGCTCCAACCATCTCCGCTGACGCAAATTAAGATCTTTCTGCTTAAACAGATGCTGCAGACTCCGGTGATCAGTATAAATCTCACAATAAACCCCATACAAATAATGACGCCAAATCTTCAAGGCGTGAACAATGGCTGATAACTCAAGATCATGCACCGGATAATTCTTCTCATAGGTCTTCAACTGGCGCGAGGTGTAGGCAATCAACCTACCCTCATGCATCAAAACACAACCAATGCCTATCCTCGAGGTATCACAATACACGATATAAGAACCTGAAGCTAATGGAAAAACCAACACTGGAGCTGTGGTCAAAGCAGTTTTGAGTTTCTGAAAGCTCTCCTCGCACGACCACCTGAATGGAGCACCCTTGTAAGTCAATTTGGTCAAGGGAGAAGAAATAGATGAAAATCCCTCCACAAAGCGACGGTAATATCCATTCAAACCAAGGAAGCTCCTATTCTCCGTAGCTGAGGATGGTCTGGGCCAACTCTGCACCGCCTCTATCTTCTTCGTATCCACCTAATACCCTCACTGGACACCACGTGTCCCAAGAATGCTACCGAGCCAAGCCAAAACTCACACTTGGAGAACTTTGCATAAAGCTTCCTCTACCTCAATCTCTGTAATACAGTCCTCAAATGCTGGGCATGCTCCTTCTGGCTACGAGAGTACACCAGGATGTCATCAATGAACATAATAATGACGAAGTCCAAATATGGTTGGAATACACTGTTCATCAAATGCATGGTCGTTGCTGGGGCATTGGTCAACCCAAAAGACATCACCAAGAAATCATAATGGCCATAACGGGTCCTGAAAGCCGTCTTAGGAATATTTGAATCCCAAATCTTCAGCTGATGATACCTGGACCTCAAATCTATCTTAAAGAACACCCTCGCTCCCTGAAGCTGGTCAAATAAATCATCAATACGTGGCAAATGATACTTGTTCTTGACTGTGACCTTGTTCAACTTCCTGTAATCAATACACATTCTCATGGAACCATCCTTCTTCTTCACAAATAGAACCGGTGCACCCCAATGTGACACACTAGGTCGAATAAACCCCTTATCTAGGAGTCCTGAAGCTGTTCTTTCAATTCCTTCAACTCCGGTGGTACCATACGATATGGTGGAATAGAAATAGGCTGAGCTCCTGGCACCAAATCAATACCAATGTCAATATCCCTGTCAGGTAGGATGCCCGGCAGGTCTGCAGGAAACACATCTGAAAAATCACGGACCACTGGAACAGAATCAATAGTGGGAGTCTCTGCAATGACATCCCTCACAAAAGCCAATAAGATAGGAAACCCTTCTCAAACATACGTTGAGCCTTCATGTATGAAATCACCTCACTAGGCACATAATCTATGGAACCACTCCACTCAAACCTCGTAAATCCCGACATCGCTAAGGTTACAGTCTTAGCGTGAAATCCAGCACAACATGGCACGGAGATAACCAATCCATGCCCAGTATCACATCGAAGTCAACCATAGTGAGCAATAACAAATCCACTCGGCTCTCCAGACCCCCAATAAATACCACACATGACCGACATACACGGTCCACAACAATAGTATCGCCCACAAGAGTAGACACATGAACAGATGTAACTAAGGACTCACGAGGCATATCTAGAAAATGAGCAAAATATGATAAAACATATGAATATGTGGAACCAGAGTCAAATAAGACTGAGGCATCTCAGTGACAGACTGAAACAATACCTGTAATCACGGCATCTGAAGCCATAGCATTTGGTGTGGCTGGAAGTGCATAAAAATAGGCCTGACCACCACCGGATCGACCTACCCTTCTAGGGCGACCCCTAGCTGACTGACCCCCACCCCTAGCTGGCTGGGCGGGTGGTGAAGTAACTTGTGCTGAAGCCGAAGGCTGACTTCTCTGCTGGGATGAACCTCCCGTAAGGCGGGGACAAAATCTCTTGATATGACCCAAATATCCACACTCAAAACAACCTCTACCGGCCACTGGCAATGGGAACTGAAGGGTGCCCCGAGCACCGAGATACCCACTAGAAGAACCATGCATAGATGAACCCTGAGATGATGATGCACGGGATGAACTCTGGGCTGGGGTGGTGCTGAATGATTACTGAACCTGATGAGAACTGTGAGAACTATGTCCCGATAATTCACCACGGTGAACTGGGCGAGCTTACTGAGCATGCCTGAATAAAAGACCTTTCCTGTGCTGAAACTGACCTCCAGAAGGAACACCCCCGAAAATACCATATCCCCGAGGCCTCTTAGCCTCCCTCTCCACTCGCTCCTAGCGACGAACTGACTCTATCTCTTGGGTGATGTCAACCACCTCCTCAAAAGTAGCACCGGACATCCTCTCTCTGGTCATAAGAATCCGAAGCTGATATGCCAGGCCATCAACGATCCTAATGGTCCTCTCCCTATCTGTAGGAACCAACCAAACAACATGATGAGATATCTTTGAAAATATCATCTCATACTGCGTCAAAGTCATATCATCCTAAAGAAACTGCTCGAACTGCCTGCGCAACTCCTCTCTGCGGGACTGTGGCACATACTTCTCCAGAAAGAGAAGGGAAAACTGCTGCCAGGTAAGGAGCACTGCACTAACAGGCCTACGCCTCTTATAAGCCTCTCACCAAGTAAAGGCAGCTCCCGAGAACTGGAAGGTAGTGAATGAGACCCCACTGGTCTCCAGAATGCCTGCTGTATGGAGAATCCTCTAACACTTATCTAAGAAACCCTGGGCATCCTCGCCCTCTGCACCGCTGAAAGTCGGAGGCTGAAGTCTACCAAACCTCTCCAATATACGCTGCTCGTCATCAGGCATGACTGGAACCACATAATCCTGAGAAGGTGCAATCGGCTGGGCTGGTGGTGCGTCCGGTGTCTGAAGTCCCTGAACTACCTGCTCGGGTGTACGGGCGGCAAGAGTCTGAGTGCCTCCCCTGACCTGAGAAGTAGCTGCTGTAGTAGAAACAGCGACCTCCTGATCAAGACTAGTGCACACGGTCAAAATCTGAGCCAAGGTCTCCTAAAGACCTGGTTAACAATAGGCACATCAGATGCCTGGGCTGGTCCCCCTGGAACATCTATGGCTAGGACCTGATCTGGAACAATGGGAGGGTCTATAGGTACTGCCTCAGTTGCTGCGCGGGCTACACCCCTACCCCTACCACAGCCTCGACCCCTCGCGGGCCTAACTGGTGGTTGGTCGTCCTGTCCGGTAGCACGTGTCCTCACTATATGGGAGAGAATGAAACAATAGAAGTTTAGTTACCAGAATCAATAGATTCGCACGACAAGAATTCAAGAATGTGAGATTTTTCCTAAGGATTCTGCAACCTCTCGAAGATAAGTAAGGACATTTCCGCACCGATCCGCAATACTCTACTAAACCTGCTCATGACTTGTGAGACCTATGTAACCTAGGATCTGATACAAACTTGTCACGACCCAAAACCAACCCGGTCGTGATGGCACCTATAATAGAACTAGGCAAGCCGACACTCTCTCGAAAATTTGATTTTTCATTAAAAATTTAGATAATAACTTTCTAAAACTGAAATTTTGAATAAAAGAGTTAAATTCAAACCAAAAATGCGGAAATAGAACCCCAACATCGGGTGTCACTAAGTCATGAGCCAATACTACCATAGTTCTGAAATTTAACAAGACAACATTGTGTGGAAATAGTCAAAAACACACTAATGGAAGATAAGGAAGGAGAAAGACGGGGTTTCCTTAGCCAGACATCTACCTCTCTATCTCCGAAAGATGATCCGCTGTAGAAATGGTCAACAACCGCTACCGTGGCCTGAGATACCTGAATCTACACACAAGGTGCAGGGAGTAACGTGAGTACACCAACTCAGTAAGTAACAAGTCCAAACTATGGACTGATAGGTAGTAACGGACTAAACCTCAATAAATAACAGATTAAACTGTATAGTAAAGTTCACATGCTTTCCATTCAAGTGTTTAGCTCAAAAAGAAAAGTAGATGCAAATCTGAACAATGTAAAGTGATAAGCTTAACATATCTCTAAGTGAAAATGCATATAATTCATGAAAATGTACCATGTAATCCCACTCTCAAGTTCTCAACCACTCGGTACCGCATATGGCCATCCGGCCCAGGGAAATCCATCCCGAAACATACTCGATGCTGACTATATAGTCCCTCGGTACCGAGGAAAAAGGGCAATCCAACCCCGCGGAGAAATCCATCTCCAGGTATCAATACTTCGGACAAATCTATGTCCAGGGAAATCCATCCCTCAATAATACTTTAGACAAATCCATGTCCAGAGAAATCCATCCCTCAATAATATCATCTGCGTTCACTAGGGGTGTGTTACAGACTCTGGAGGGGCTCCTACTGCCCAACCACTATCACAATCATCATCATAACCGGTGCGGCGTACAACCCGCTCCCATAATTGTCACTCATAATCAGGCTCTCGGCCTCACTCAGTCATCACTCTCCAGTCTCACACACACGGGCTCACAATGCCATAAAACTAGCCCGAAACAATGATGTGATGTGCCAAATAATAATAACTGAGACTGAGACATGATATGATATGCATGATTAAGACTGAGTACAAAATATCAATGAAACTAAAGAGATGACAGCAAGAAATGACCACTCGGGTCCCAACAGTATCGGCGTGAAGCCCTAATAGGATATCTAGCATGATTTACAACACATTTACTTACTCACATGATAGAAACGCGGATATCAACAAGAAAGAATCACTAAGCGGCGCCATGGAATGAACTAGGCCACAATTCTCGCGGTGTACGCTCGCATGCCCGCCACTTGGCATGTGCATCACCTCAATACTAATCACATAGCACATAGCTCGGGGTTTCGAACCCTCATAACCAAGTTTGTAAGCGTTACTTAACTCATTCAAGCGAAATTCTACTCCACAACGACCTTGCCCCTCGAATCGGCCTCCAAACATCCCGAATATAATCAAAACCAATACAATGCAATCAATAAAGGCCAAGGAAACAATTCCACACGAAAAACTATCAATTTCAACCAAAATCCCGAAATTCACCCAAACCCGGCCCCCCGGTCCCACATCTAAAAATCCGACAAAAATCACAAAACTAAAAACTTCTTTCATTCACAAGTCCAACCATATCAAATTTACCAAAATTCGACCTCGTTTGACCCCTCAAATCCCCAAATGAAGCTCTCCAATTCCAAGCCCTAATTCCCTCAATTTCATCCCTAATTTCTACTAATTTCATGCTTAAACAACTGAAAATTATCATAAAAACGAGTATTACGCTCAAATAACTTACCTCAATGCAATCCCCCTTGATTCCCTCTTCAAAATCCTCCAAAAGCTCCAAAAACTGAATAGAAATTGTGATAAATGCCCAAAAATTTGCGAAGTCCACAATTTATACCTTCTGCCTAGTACTTCCGCATCTGCGGCCAATCCGTTTCTTCTGCGATGACGCACCTGCGGAAAATCCACCGCGGGCGTGGATTCCACTTATTCCTCGAAATTCTGCATCTACGGCCACCCTCTCGCACCAGCGGTCCCGCAGGTGCACTCTAAGACTCGCACCTGCGCGTCCAGCTCCAATCACCCATTTACTCACCTGTGACCGTCAATCCGCATCCGCGACTATTGCACCTGCGGCTTCCCATCCGCAGGTGCGTAAAGACACATGATCCTCAATACACCAGAAAACAACATTTCAAACCTAAAAAATCCAATCCGTTAATCACCTGAAGCACACCCGAGGCCCTCGAGACCTCTACCAATAATACCAGCAAGTCATATATAAATACACAAACTTAGTCAAACCTTCAGAACGATCAAAACAACATCAAAGCGCTAAATCAACCTCAGATTCAAGCTTAAGGACTTCTAAACTTCCAAAATTCGCCAACGATGCTGAAACCTACCAAACCACGTCCGAATGACCTCAAATTTTGCACACACGTCAAAAATGACACTATGAACCTACTCCAAATTCTAGAATTCCATTTCGACCCCGATATCTATTTTCCACTGCCGACCAGAAATGGCCAAATTTCTAATTTTGCCAATTCAAGCCTAATTCTACCACGGACCTCCAAATTACATTACGAACACTCTCCTAAGTCCAAAATCACCTAAAGGAGCTATCCGAACTATAAAAACTCCAATCCGAGATTGTTTATTCATAAGTCAACTTTCGGTTGACTTTTCCAACTTAAATCCCTAATTAAGAGACTAAATGTCTCATTCCACTCCAAAACCACTCCGAACCCGAACCAAGCAACCCGATGCAACATAATAAAGTTGAACAACACATCAAGAAGCAGAAATATCGGAAACGGGGATATAACTCTCAGAACGACTGGCCCGGTCGTTACATAGGGCCTAAAGTGACATGGGTTATCACTTGACTTCGGAGGGACGATATCATATCCAAGCGTCCTTGCAGCGTGCAACCCGATCCACTAATTGTAATAATTATGATTCACCATGCAACATGATCCACATATATTATCGTGTGGCATGCAATACCATTCATACAATATCGTCAATAATTAATATCAGTGGTGCCAAAATTTCTCATCTTTTCGCAACATTCATCTCTTCAAACTCATAGATATATGTATGAGGCAATATAATTAAAGGCATTAGATCATAATAATGGAAATGCTGATAAAAGCCCATATGACTAAAAGATGGCTATGACTAATCATGTAATTTAATTAATCTCAGCAATTCAATAGACAAATTTCATATTCAATAGTTTTTCCATAACATTTAATATAAATAAATGAATCCACGTAACCACCAAATCATAAATCATTAAGACAAGTATATAGCTACGGCTTAACAAAGAATCTCAATATGGCAAAATCATTGTTTATGCCTAATTTCAACAAGTCATAACTTTAAGCATGCTTCTGAGCCATAATTACAAATTATCACTTTGTCACAAAATCAATGAAATATGAATAATAAGTTCACATAGTCCAACAAGGTATAATCATAAGCAAAACTTTACTGGATATGACCATAATGCTACGCATATATGCTTGTCACCTCGCATGTACGTGGATCCTAAATCGAGCAATAAGTAGTAGATAGATCACCAATGGGGAGAATTACCTCTTACAAGGAAAAATAAGAGATTTACATCCATCCAGTAATCTTCAACCTTCCAAAATAAGTTTCCATCTCAAATCAACCACCAAACAACCGAAATCTAGTCAAATACAACTCAATAACGTCAAACAAATCCATAGAAATCGATTCCAAACAATAAAGCTTCAATCTTTAATCAAATACCCAAAAGTCAATCCGAACTCACATGGTCAAAACCCAAGTGAAGGAGTAGATCCCGACTACTCATAACCACGCAAATCCAAATATGTAAATAGATTCCAAACTGAATCCAAATCGACTCAAATACATAATTTACACTGCCTTAAATTGTAGACAATAACCCCAAAACTTCTCTTTCAAATTTCAATATCTAAGTGCAATAATCCATGAAAAAATAATATAGATAATCAAAATCAAGTAGAAATAACTTATCCTCAAAGTCGTAGTAAAAATCTCCTTCATAATAGCCTTTAGCCGAGCTTCAAAACTCAAAATAGTGGAAAATAAACTAACCCTCGAATATAATAATGCTACCAGCTAAACCGCATCTGCCACCAAAAGTGTCACATCTATGACACTGCTCCTGCGATCTTAGGCTCGCTTATGTGAGAATCCCACTGCCTGACAACAATCGGAGGTGCACGTACCTTCACAAAAGTAGAGACGCATCTGCGAAAATCCTTCACATAAGCGGGCACACATCTTCGTATAAACCAACATAGGTGATATCACTACCTATATCCTTGTTCTCGCAGGTGTGCTCAATTGTTCGCTTCAGCGACCATGCACCTGCATAAAGAGGACCGCAGGTGCGATGCACCAGCTCCAAAACTGCCAGTAATCCCTAAAATGGTCTAGAATAAATCCAAGGTCAGCTACTTAAAAGTCAACCTTTAGTTAACTCTTACAACTTAAACTATCGAAAATCGAACTAAATGTTTGAAATCACTCCCAAACCTTCGCACAACCAAGCCAAATATCCCTGGTCTTTGATGGTAGGCTATAATTATGTATTTTAGTCGCTTACTACTTTTTATTTGTGTTTGAGCTTTACTTGGTAGTAATTTGCATTTATTGTGTGTTTTATGCCTTGTAGGAGTGATTCCCAGCTATGTAGATATTGTGGAGCTAATCCGAGTTAGTTGGACTTTTGAAGTCTGAGTAAAAGCCCATGGGATTAAGACGGGATCATGTTCGGAGGTCGAGACCAAGTCTGGATGTCAAAAAATGAGAAAACAAAATTACTTTGAGAAAATTGTACTACCGCCCCGCGCCATGCATAGCGGGGCGCTTGTGCAAAATTCATGCAAAGTGAACAAACCAGCTCTATGGATTTCCCCGCTAATGCCCCGCATGGCGTGTCGCCCCATACGACGCGCCTTTGTATTATTTTACAGAGTAAATATCCTATTTCGACTAGGAAAAGGTGATTTCGTCTGGGCCCGATCCTACTTGGTATAAATACATGGGAAAATGTTATTTTCTTGACTTTTGACCCATATTCAACCGAAGGAGGCTAAGGAGGAGTTGGGAGAACACGAGCACAAGGATTTCATCATTCCTTCCTCACTCAAGACCCAAGTTTGGATTGAATTTATGTTTTTATATACCTTAACTTTATTTGTGATGAATTGCTCTATATCTATAGAGTAGTTCTATTTAGGGTTTGATGGATTTGGTGTATTGATGATTGTTTGTGGATTATCACTCTAGTTTTATGTATAAGCGTTTTTGGATGATTTAACTGCTGCATCTATATTCACTTGTTCATGTAATCGAGAGAGGCATAACTTATGATACTTTGCATTATATTGCTGGTTGAGTTCATTAAATTTTCTTAGTAATTGAAAGAGGATAGTTGAATTATTGATTAAACCTAGTTAGGAGAATAATCTAAAGAGGTTTTCCGAAAGACCAATCTACTACGTATTCTTGCATATCTTTATGTGCTTAAATTGGTTCATCTCGTGAGGTTAGACTTAATCGAGAGATGAGTTTTGCTGAAAGTTTAATCTAATAATTGAGTGAATTCGAGAGAGCCACTTGAACATTAGAAGTGAATTATCAAGAGTTAGATCCCAAACAATTATCTTGCACCTATCCTATCAATCCCTGTTTTCTCCCCCTAATAACTTCCTTGCTTATCTTTGTTTCGATTGTCATTAGTCAATAGTTTTAGACTCTTAGTTAATTTTAGTTAGAAATCATATTAACCTCAAGTGTTGATCTTCTTGGATAGAAATCAAGCTAGAAACTACAAGAATACCGTTTTAAATCCAATCCACGTGGATATGATATTATGCTATACTATATTTAAGTAGCAAGTAGAATTTAAGTGTGCGTTTTGCACTCGTCAAATTTTGAAAACAACAAACAAGTATACGAGAAGCATCAAATGGCAAAAACGGGGCTCAAATATATAAGGCGACTAGTCGAGTCTTCACATTTTCCCCTCTTAAAAAAACGTTTATCCTCGAACGAGTTTAGAATCATACCCGAGATGCCAAAAAGATGAGGATATCTTCTTTGCATATCATGCTCCGTCTCCCAAGTCGCTTTCTTGACTGGTTGACCTCTCCACTAAGCCTTCACATATGCAAACTCTATTGAGCTCAACTTCCAAACCTGGCCAACCAAAAATCCCACAAGCTCTTCTACATAGGCCAAATTCTCATCTAAGTGCACCGAACTTAAATCTAACATATTTGACTGATCTTAATGATACTTTAGAAGCATAAAAATATGAAATACCGGATGAACCCCCAACAAGCTGGATAGCAAAGCATGTAAGCCACCTCACCAACTATCTCTAAAATCTCAAACGGACCAATATACTAAGGGCTCAACTTGCCCTTCTTCCCAAACCTCATCACGCCTTTCATAGGCGAAACTCTAGGAAGAACCTTCTTACTCTCCATGAAAAGACATATCACAAACCTTCATACCAGCATAACTATTCTTCTAGGACTGTGCTGTATAAAGCCTCTCCTGAATCAACTTCACCTTCTCCAATGCATCACGAACCAAATCTGTGCCCAACAACCTAGCCTTACCAGGCTCAAACCAATCAACCGGAGGACGAAACCGCCTTCTATATAAGGCCTTGTATAGAATCATCTGGATACTAGATGGTAAAAATTCATCCCACTGGCCTCCAAAATAAAAAACATAGTCCCTCAACATATCCTAAGGGATCCGCTCGGACTAACCATCCGTCTGAGGGTAAAATGCAATGCTCAACTCCACCTGCGTGCCCAACTCATATTGTACATCTCTACAAAAGTATAATGTAAACTGAGTGCATCGATTCGATATAACATAAATGGGCACACCATGCAAACATACAATTTCTTTGATGTAGATGTGAGCCAACTTCTTTAAAGTGTAAGACGTCATGACCAGAATTAAATGTGCAGACTTGGTCAACTTGTTCACAATGACCCAAACAACGTCAAATCTCCTCAAGTTCCATGATGATCCTACCATAAAATACATATTAATGTGCTCCAACTTTCACTCTGGTATATCTAACCTCTGAATCAAACTACCTATCTCTGATGCTCATACTTGACCTAATGACATTTCAAACACCATGGTACATGCCCAAACATTGTCCTTTCTTATCATCCGCCACCAATAATGCTACTTCAAGTCATGATACATCTTCATAGCACCTGAATGAATAGAATACTGCAAAATATGAGCCTTATCAAGAATAAACTCCCTCAAACCATCCACATTAGGAACACAAATTCGACCCTAAAGCCGTAGTTCACCATCATCACCAATAACCACCTCTTTAGCACCACCTTGCAGTACCGTGTCCTTAAGGACAAGCAAATAAGGATCATCATACTGATGAGATTTCATTCTCTCAAATAAGGACGACTGTGCAATAACACAAACAAGAATTCTGCTATGCTCAGAAATATCATATACTCCCCATACTTTCTGCCTTTCTAATCAATCATTCATACCACATTAGCCTTACCTGGATGATACAAGATAATGTTATCATAATCCTTAAATAACTCCAGCCACCGCCGGTGCCTCAAATTAAAATTCTTTTGCTTGATCAGATGCTGAAGACTCTGATGATTAATATAAACCTTATAAGACACATCGTACAAGTAATGCCTCCAAATTTTGAGTGCGTGCACAATAATTGCTAACTCCAAATCATGTGCTGAATCGTTCTTATCATGGGGCTTCAACTAGCAAGATGCATAGGCAATCACCCTACTGTCATGCATCAACACAAAACCAAGGCAAACACGTGAATAATTATAATAGATGGTACACATCCCCGATCCTGAGGGAAGTACCAAAACTAGAGTTGTAGTCAAAGCAGTCTTGAACTTCTAATAGCTCTCCTCGCACTCGTTAAACCACCTGAATGGAGTACCCATCTAAGTCAATTCAGTTAATTGAGTTACAATAGACGAGAATCCCTCCACAAATCAATGATAGTAGCAACCCAAACCTAAGAAACTCCTGATCTCTATAGCGGTAGAAGGTATAGGCCAACTCTGAACTGCCTCAATCTTCTTCTAGTCCACCCTTATCCCATCACTAGATACCACGTGACCCAACCCAAGAATGCCACAGAGTCCAACTAAAACTCACACTTAGAGAACTTATCATACAACTTCTTCTCCCTTAAAATCTGAAGCATGATCCTCAAATATTGTTCGTGTTTAACTACCCATAGTCAATGTACATTCTCATGGAACCATCTTTTTTCTTCACAAACACACCCCAGGGTGAAACACTCAAATTCATAAACCCCTTATCCAACAACTCTTGCAACTACTCCTTCATATCCTTCAACTGAGCTAGAGCCTTACGGTACGATGGAATAGATATGGGCTTACTACCCGGTACCAAATCAATACCAAAATCAATATCCCTATCGGTTGGCATGTCCGGTAGGTCTGCAGGAAACACATATGGAAACTCGTTCACTACTGATATGGAATCAATAGTACGAGTATCATCACTAACATCTTTCAAAAAGTCCAGATATGCCAAACACCTTTTCTCAACCATCTGTTGAGCCTTCAGAAATAAAATCACTCTACTAGGTGTACGACCAGGCGAATCCCTCTATTCTAATCTTGGTAACCCCGGCATGGCCAACGCCACAGTCTTATCATGACAATCAAGAATAGCATGGTGCGAAGATAGCCAATCCATATCTAAATTCTCCTTAAAGTCGACCTTATTAAGCAGTAGAAGATGAATCTTAGTCTCATACCCCCAATGGTAACCACGCAAGACCGATACACATGATCCGCCATAATAGAATCACCAACAACTATAGATACATAAATAGGAATATCAAGAGAACTATGAGGCATATCTAAATATGGAGAAAATTATGATGACACACATGAAAAAGTAGACCCTAGATCGAACAACACTAAATCATCTCTATGACAGAACGAAACCATACATGTGATCAGTGAATTTGAGGCCACCACGTCGGGTCTATCGGGAAAAGCATAGCAATGATCTTAACTACCGCTAGTATGACCACCACCAACATGGCCTCCTCCTATAGGGTGACCTCTAGTTGCATGTCATCTCTCTCTAGTTGTCTGGGCAGTGGGTGGAGCAACGGGTACTAAAAACACTAGGTGAGAAAATTGTGGAGATGCGCCCCTAACAAACCTGGGACAATGCCTCCTCATGTGGCCAAGCTCTCCATAATCATAACAACCTCTGGCTGACTGAGGCTGCTAAACTAGTCCCTGATGGCTTGGATACCCATTGGAAGAACCCTGAATAGACGGAAAATGGTATGAGCTTGTTGGAAGAGCACTAATAGAACTGGTTGCTGGAAGATGGTTGATACACTGCTCTACATGCTATATGTTGTGTCGAATGAACTAGCCATGATGACCTCTTCCAAACTGACCCCTAACCTTCAGACGAGGTACGACTGAAACTACCAGAATCACGAGGTCTCTTGTATCTCATCATGGCCCATTTCCCCTGACTACGGATACACTCGATCCTTCGAGATATCTCCATAGCCTAATGAAAGTAGTCCCAATATCTGGCTCTCGGGCTATAGCAATCTTGATTCCATAAGTTAACCCCTGATGGAATCTCCTTACCTTCTCCACCTCAGTGGGGATCAAGAAAGCAGCACGACAAGACAACTCTGTGAATCTCACCCCATTCCCAGTCACAGTCATACGATCCTACTGAAGAGCTCAAATTAACCTATCACCTCATCCCTCCTGGTGTGTAGGATGTACCTCTCTAGGAACAAGTGTGAGAACCTAGGCCAAGTGAGGGGAGCTAAACCTGCTGGCCTACCTAGCTCATATTCTGTCACCATCTCCTAGGAGCTCCTATGAACCGAAATATAGTAAAATTTGCCTTGTTGGACTCTACCAAGCCCAAGTTGTGGAACATATGATGACATCTATCTAAAACATCATGGGCATCCTTTGAAGCAACACCTTCAAAGTGTGGAGTAAATAAGCTATGAAACCTCTCTATCCTCTTCTACTTATCATAATACATAGCAAGAATAACCATGGGTCTAGCTGCCTGTAACGACTAGGCTAGTCATTTTGATTATTTGAGCCCCTGCCCCAATTTAATGTTTCCCGTATGCTTGTTCATTTTTTTAGGACTTATGGGGATGGTTGGTTTGATTCTAGGGAGGTTTGGGAGTGAACTGAAACACTTAGTTCCTTTGTTGAAGGCTTAAGTTGTAAGAGTTAATCGATATTTGACTTTTGTATAAACAATATCAGGGTGATTGGATGGTTCCAATATTTTTTTATGGTGATTTTGGACTTATGCATATGTCCGAATCTGGAGTTAGAAGTTGCTAGGATGTTTTGGCTTTATTTGTCGAAAGTTGGCAATTTTAAAGTATAGAGAGTTCATAGGTTTGGACAGGAGTGAACTTTGATTGTATCAGATTTGGAATGTTGTTCCGAAATACGAAATAATATCGTTTTGTCATTTGGAAAATGTGCACAAAAGTTGGATCCAGATTGGTTAGGCTTAAATCAGACGCTTAGTTTGAAGTTTTGAAGTTCTTAAACTTAAGGGAAATTCAAATTGTATTTTGATCTTTGATTCATTGATGTGATGTTATCGCATGTGTTTAAAGGCTTTAGATAGGTCCGAGATGTATTTATGGACTTGTTGATAAGATTGGACAAGGTCCTGGAGGGCGAGGGTGTGCTTCAGATTGATTTCGGTCCTTTGGAATAGGTTGGGCAGTTTTGGTTCTGGTGCATCGCACCTGCGGAGGTTTGGCGTAGGTGCGACTAGTCTATTTCATATGTGGATTTGAGGTGTTCTAGGTAATTCCGATGCTGCAAAGAGTGGGTTTTTGGTGCGAAGTCTCACATGCGGAGTTTTGGAGTGCGCCTGTGGAGAGTGCACACTTGTGAAGGATTTGGGTGCATCCGGGAAGCTGCAGATGTGACCTATGGGCCGCAGAAGCAAGAGGGTACAACATCTTTAGTGGGACTCACATATGTGAGGTTTTGACCGTGGAAGCGGTGTTATACAAGCGACCAATTGGTCCGCAAATGCGAAAATCGCTGGGCAAATTTATTTTTCGAGTTTTTAGCTCAGTTATCATTATTTAGAGTTTTTTGGGCTTAGTTAGAGGTGATTTTTGCATATATTTTCATCACTACTTTGTGGGTAAGTAATTATAACATGGATTTGACTATTTATCTCGACTTCCCATGGTATTATACACTTTAATCATGAGATTTTGGAGGAAAATTGGGGTTTTATCCTACAACTTAAGAGAATAATTGTTGCGAATTTGAGGGTTGATTTGGATTTGGTTTTGGCATTTAATTACATATTTTAACTCGTGATGTTACAGATAGTCAGGATCTACCTCTTGACTCGGGTTTTGACCGTGTGGGACCGGGGTGAATTTTGTTGACTGATTTTGAAATTGAATAAAAATTGAAGCTTTATTGTTTGGATTTGAATCCTATTGCTTTGTTTTACTCTATTAAATTATTTTTTACTAGATTCGAGCCTGTTGGAGTTGATTTTCAAGCGGAGGGTATTTTTGGAGTATTGATTTGGCATGTTTGAAGTAAATATATTTCCTAATCTTGTGTAAGGGAGGATTGGACTTTAATTGTCTAATTTTGATGTGTGTAAAGAAATGTATATGCAAGGTGACGCATGTATATGCGGGGTGCTATGTATGAAATATTACCGGATTAGACTCTAATCTTTTACTATGCCTTATATTTTATTGTATGCTCTGTACGATACATGTGTAATCCTTTGTACGACTATATGAGCATATCCATTAATGCTAGAGATCATGATTAGGTTTATTATCTCCTATTAGCCAGGATATGCATTTGTGGAATTTTTGCTATATTGATTTAGCAGTAGTCATGTTTCACATATTGAGGACACACTTTATTATTTTCATGTCCTTGTTTACTTTATTGATGAATTATGAGCATGTCACTTTGATAATGAATTATTATCTTGGATTATTATGATTTTGGAACATATGGACATGTTGAGCGGATTGGTTTGGTGTTGGCACGGGGTCTCTTTCGTGCGGATATTGTAGTATGATGATGTTGTGGCACGAGGTCTTTGACGCACAATTGTGAAGATGTTGTTGTTATAACACAAGGTTTTGTCATGCAGTTATGAGGATGTTGTTGTCGTTATGGCACGAGGTCTTTGCCGTGTTGATTGTTGATATTAATATTGTTATGGTACGAGGTCTTTGATGTGTAGCATGTGGATATGAATCCACCCCCGTATGGTCTCCCTCTCATGTTTCTCTCTTGATGGCGTACATGTGGATTGTATAAGTTTACTGATGTTTACGACCCAAAATCCCACCTTAAACCGTGATGTGCCTATCTGTACTTGCTAAGTAAGACAACACACTATCAATAGAATATAAACTCAAATAGTAAAATATCTGATACAAGTATAACATGGTTTAAACACGACCAAAACAGTACAACCCCTAAGAACTAGATATATAAGTACACGAGCAACTACTGAATAAGTATAAGTCTAGATACATGATCACAACTGTCTATGAGAAATAAAATAGATAGGAGATAAGTAAGGACGGGAACTCCATGTGCTGTGGATCGAACAATATAGCAGCTCACCACAAATTCTCCAATAACACAATTGTCACGCCCCGAAATCCCACCATCGGGCCGTGATGGCGTCTAACGTTAAACCCGCTAGACAAGCTAACGTGTATAGATAAACTGGCATATTAACATCGATTTAACAAAATAAGCTACAAACAGTTCATAACTTAACAGCGGAAATAAATAAATATGGTTTTCAAACTAAGTAAAGACAACATAATACATTGACGCATAATTTTCCCAAAACCTGGAGTCACAAACTCACGAACTGTCTATAAGAGTGATAAATACAAAGTCTGAAAGGAAATATATGACTGTCTCTGAAACTAGAGGAAAAACAAGACAGAAGTGAAGACAAAGGGATGGAAGAGACGCCAAGGCCCACGAACGCCAGCGGGTATACCTTGAAGCCTCTAGGATAAGCTGGAAGACACTCCCACTAATGATGTCCTCCGGGTCCGGCTGCGTAATCTGCACAACATAAAGAAGTGCAGGTGTAGCATCAGTACAACCGACCCTATGTACTGAGTAAGTGTCGAGCCTAACCTCGGTGAAGTAGTGACGAGGCTAAGAACGACAAGCAAATGTACCTGTGCAGTTCGAATATATATATATAAACAACGGAAGAGAAATACAGGAAATAATCCATCAATAAGGGAAGGGGAACATGCTGTGGGGAGATAGCAGTTTCATATAAGAAACCTTAACAAAGAAAGGAACAACAAAGTCAGAATATCAATAAGGACCAGAAATCACAAGCTTNGTTATCGGAGTCAAATTTACTCATTTTAATATCAAATCTTAACATTTTTCACAGAATTTCATATTTAAGTTGTCCGGCTACGCGCCCGGATTGCGCATGCAAATCGAGGCAACTACAGATGAGGTTTTCAAGGCCTCAAAAGTACGGAATGGGTAATAAAATAGGTGATGACCCCTTTGGGTCGTCACATTATCCACCTCTAAAACAACCGTTCGTCCTCGAACGGACAGAAGAAGGAAGTACTTGAGTCGAGAAATAAATAAGGGTAACGTCTCCA